>CAJQZJ010000918.1:162600-177711 GCA_907164525.1 Lophiomys imhausi
AGAGAGAGAGAGAGAGAGAGAGAGAGAGAGAGAGAGAGAGAGAGAGACATCACTGCCAGGGCCTAGTTCTGTGGTTTGAGCAGATCCTCTTCTGCAAAAACACCTTTTCTCCAGTTCACTTGTAAGTTCATTTGTAAAGTCTTGGGCATAAGGGCCTTAACTGACTACAGGAAGAAGTAGGAGGCATGAATTTATACTTTGGCACCCCTGGGAACTTCAGTAGCAGTGGGCTGTTCGGAACTGGAAACCTAAAAACATTCAAAGCTTGGAAGAGGCTGGAGGCTGGATAGTGCGTTCTGTAGTGTGCGCGCAAGTGAAAGGGTCTCTCTGACCCAGTTGCTTGCATGGCATCAGAGCTAAGGCTGAGAGCAGAGAGGCCGGGCAACTTCTACAGCACCCACAGCCTGAGGGGCTAGGGTCTAGAACCCTCATCTCTGCCCCAGACGCCAGGCTAAGCAAAACCCCAACCATCATTCGCTAGTCAGCCAAGCCTAAGCGCAGGAGCCAGGCGCGGCGATCATGCTAAATAAGGACGTGTTGCTAGGCTGGCGACAAATAACGCGGCTAATTCTTCTCGCCCCGCTGGTCCCTGCGCACCGGGGCGGCCACCGGAGCAGCTGCAGAGGCCCAGGCCGCCCGGGAAGACAAGGCGGGCCCGGGCTTGGGGTCCCCGCCCGCCGGGCCTTTCAGAGTTAATTAGCCCTCATGAATATGGATGTCACTGCCGATTTAATACGGTGGAGAGGTCATAACCTGACCTCGGCGAGGCGCGCAGAAAGAAAAGAGGACTTTTCTCAGCTCGCCTCCTAATTGAAAGGCTGAGTTGCAGACTGCGCGCGATGGGTGTGATCGCGCCACCGCCCGGTTCGCCGCGCCTAGGGAACAGTGGCTGGGGCCACTGCCCACGGCCACCCGGCCGCCCAGGAGCAGGGCCTAATTACCTACAGGTAAGTGCGGGGCGGCCCGCCGTGCCTCCCACCTAAATGTCGCAGCGATGCTATTGCATTGGAAATGGGTACTGGGCCCTTCTCTCTTCCAAGATGGTTTTCATTTCCTGTAATTTGGAGCTGGAAGCGTTTATGGAACATCACATGGTCTTCGTTTACACAGGAAATCAGCTGCAGTTGTGAGAAGATACTGACTCACTTATTTTTGTTTTTTTTTTTTAAATCTTTTCCTCCTCCCACCCCACCTCATGTCCCCCTGCCAAAAAAGGGGGGGGGGACGAGGAAAAAAGAGAAAAGAGTAGCTTGAGACATTTGCTTTTGAAATAGCTTTCTTTTTTTGATTCCCAAGTCACTATTCTCCGAAGTGGGCTGTGATTACAAGGGAAACGTCGTTTATTTCTGACACGTGGTAATCTCTCCGCGCGAAGCAAGCCCAGTGCCAATAGAACTTTTTGCTTTCTCCAGTGAAGGAGCCAGCCTGGAAGGGCGGGGGCTGCCCGGGCACAGCTGCGCCTGCAGCGTCTCTTTTGGGGCGGGAACTGTTTCCCCGGAGGCATGCAGGGGAAAGAGACAGAGATGCTCTGCCAGACTGAGAGCGAACCAGGCAGCCTGGGAGTTTAGTTTCCACCTCGGGCACTGCCAGCGTCGAGTCCTGAGATTGCCTCCCACACCCTGGCAATAGCAAAAGTCTCCGTCACCCAGCCACACTCCCCAAATCTGTCGTCACGCCAGTCATCATCGGAGAGCCGTCGTCGGGCTCTAACAAAGATTGAGAATGCCGTGGAAGGAATTACGCCATGAGTTTCGATTTGCCTTCGGGCGCCCTCACCCCCAGCCCGTCCTCACCCTCACCCCCAGCCCGTCCCCAAGCCCCACTATGTCTTTCGGTGGGGCGGTTCCAGCCTCTCAGCCCCCAACCCACGAGGCCGAGGATAAACGGTGCTCCCTATGCAGCAGCGCCACCTTGTGTTCAGGATCCCCCCAAAGCACCTCCTCATAGCCCTTTTCTGGGCACCTGGAGAAGACGCCTTCAAACTTCGGGGGTGTCCAAGTCTGAATTCACCGTGGCATCGGAGTCCCTGCCGGTAGCTGGAATGGGCCCAACTCTCTTCTTCCTGGAATGATCTGAAAACATAGAACTGTGGCTCTCCCTTCATTTCCTTTCCTAAAGCACAATTACACAGCCGTTTCTTTTAGTTAAGGTTTGCCTCCCGATGAAATGACCCGGGCACCTATTTTATGGTGAACTGGTTAATTATCTTTTCCTAGCGTGAGTGAGTAGGATTTCAGAGAGGGGGAAAGAACAGAGATGGGAGGGGACACAAGACACACAGTGTTTGAAGGGCAGTATGCTGCTCACTCCCTGGGACTAAGAAAGAAGAAAGATTGTAGGGGAAGAGTCCTACACACATTTTAGGGTTGGAGAAAAACACCAAGTTTTCATTGAGTCTCTAGGACCTGTGTGGGTCTTGATGGTCACTGTATCCCCAGCAGCTGAGACCCAATTCCCTGCAACCCAGACAGGTCACTGTGACCACCTTTCCCCCGCCTCCCCCAGTCCATAAAAGCCAACAGCCGCCTGTGTGAACATGAGTCTAGTTGTTAATAGGCTCTCTGCTAGGCCTGCTGACAAGTGGAAGACAAAGGCTTCCTGCTCCAATCCTTTCAGCCTCCAAATATTAAACGTTGTAACATGACCTATTCTTTGAAACCAAATATTAGCAAGGATCCCTACCAGGCTCCTGCTACTGAATCTCTCCACGTAGTAGGTCAAGCATCTGTGCGCTGGGTGGAAAAGCCACCTGGGGGTTTTCTGGGCTTCCTGGAGGAGGTTAGGCAAGAGTCCCCTCCAATACAAGAGGCCAGCAGCTGCTCCCATAGTGGCAGGAAGCTCAGTGAAGAATCATACCTTCTGCAGGTTGACTTTGTTCACTGTTCTCAGCCTCTGATGACCCAGTGTTCCTCCCAGGAAACTGTGTGTGCCCTATTCCCTAACTGATAAACTATTTGCGTGAGGGCTACTTGGCACTTCCTCAGCTCGGAATCAGGGCGTGAGAGTTTATGGGGAGTGCTGGTTCCCTGTGTGCCCCCCCTGCAGTGAGGAAGACTGTCTTAAAGGGCATGGTCTTGCTCAGCCAGCAGCTATCCTCTTCTGTCTGCCCTTTTGGAAATGGGAACTTTATTGGTCTCCGTGGAGTGGGGTAGGGGCATCATCATAATCATGGTGTGATTCACCTACACAGCCTTAGATTTTGAGAGTGATAGGGCAGTTCCCAGTGAGTCATGGGCACAGGCCCCTCAGACCTCTTCTGGGACCATTTGGAAATTGGGAGGATTTTCTGAGGGAGGAGAAGTTTGATGATGAAAAGCAAATGCCTGAGGGCCGCTCCCTTGGAACACACTGACATTAGTGAAGGTCCCTGGCCAGGATATTCCTTAAGGGCCTGAGCTGGCAGCTGCCTAGGGCCTCACCCAGATGGTCTTTCTTCTGCCAGAATGTGCTTTCTGGAAGAGTAGGTAGTCCCGAGTTCCTGAACAGAGGGTTTTATATCCTGGGCACAATTGTGCATAAATCCACCTTTTGATGTGTGCTCATTCTTGTTGCATTCACAGTAGGGAAAAAAAAAAAGCCTTGTTGGAAAGAAGCCAGGACAAGATATATAATGATGTTGTTTAGCAGCAACTGTGCCTTTCAGTGTTGTTGACAGTAAAATAAATTAGCATAATAAACATAATTTGTTCCAAAAAAAAAAAAAGGCTAAGGAAAAGCAGATGGTTAGTACATTCCTGCAGGACCTGTTGGTCCAAGTTTGCATGGATGTTTAGCAGTTTGTGCTGCCTGCGACAGATGCTCTTCCCAGTTCCAGGTGCCTCCATGTGACGGTCCCGGGGCTGCTTTCAGCAGGCTCTCGCTGCTGGGGGATCTGGTGCCTATAAAGGGGTGCAGGCCCCCCTCCCAGCATATCGAGGTTCAGGATCGGGCCAGCTCCCGGTAGAGAGGCCGGGCAGCAGTCTAGCCTCCCCGCCGCGCAGAGCTAGAGTCTGCAAGCGCCCTGGCCATTAGCATTCAGGGCCTGTCGCACTCCCAGAGTCCGGCCTTTGTGCACCGAGAACAAGGAAGCTTTCTTCCAGGGAGGATGGTGCCAAAATGCTCCAGTTTCTGGAGGTCAGCAGGCTTCGGTTCCTCTTCAAGGAGGAAATAAGTTATTTTTTCTGAGGATTGTGGTGCCTGGATGGTTCCTTTTCCTCTTCCGGTTGGAAGCAAAAGGACCTGAGGGTCACTGACATTGCAAGTCCCCTGGTACCCTGTTTGCTCTAGGCAGAGGCTCATTAGCAGTCGTCTCCCGTGAGGCTGCCCCTCTCTTAAGAACAGAGAGAAAAAAGCAAAGCAGAAAAGAGGCAGTAGGGAAATGCTTGCTGTACAAGACAGCTGGAGGAGCAAAGGGCTCTTTGCTGGGGTCTGTTGCGTCCTGGTCGAAAGGGGGGACTGGTCCCAGCTGCTGAGCACTCTGTTTACTGCCTGGGCACTTTTGTGTCAAAGTTCGGGTAATGGATATCAGTGAGTCTGAAGATGGGCAAGAAGCTCTTTGGGGTGGAAAGGGATTAGAGCAGAAGTGCCAGTCAAATGGAAAATAACCAGAAAGAGCACATCCTGTCCAGGGTAGCTTGTGCCCTCCTCCGATGTTAACACTGGAGTTAGCCAGAAGGTAGGTGAGCTTTCCCCTGCTGAGCTGCTAGCTCATGGCATGGCAGTCTTGTTATTTTGAAAGCAGCGTCCAAGAGGGTTTCAATGAGTCACAGGGGACATTTATTTCCACCCATGCGTCCGCAGGGCCTTTTGGACAGAAGTTGACAAACCTGGATCAGATGGGTCCCCAGATCCATCCCTTTCTGCGTCTTCTCTGTCCCTATCCACTCCCGAGGCTTAGTTAAAATTGAAAGTCGGTTCTGGTTCCCTTTTACCGTCTTCACATCAAATCCTTCAAAATGCTCTATCAGTTCTGCTGCTCTCTGTGGCTGCTGGGGCTCCAGCCGCCGCCACGTTTTGTTCGTTCTCCTGCAGCTCCAAAGAAAGAATTTGCTGCTCTTCTGCTTAAAACCTGCTCTTGGGGGGCCAGGTTCTCTGGGACGCAGGGGGGCGAGGCGGCATTGAAGATGAAGAAGTACTGGAGTCAGTGAAGGGGAGCAGAAACTGGGGGTGACGGGAAGGAAGCATGCAAACCGGAATAATACAATAGGGATGACACCTCTGAAGGGAATGCGGAAGCAAGATGGTAGTAAAGAGCCCTGCTCCGCAGGGTAGCCAAGCGCAGTGGGGCTGCACGCTGGAGCCCCAGCTCTTCCAACCCCACACTGGTCAGGGGAGGCTTGGCCTGTCCTGGGGTCAGCCATTATGAGTGGCTCTCCTTGGCACTGGGGCTGGAGACTTCTGGCTTTTGTTAGGTTCTCTCTAGAAGGAAGCGCTGAGCAATATATCTCACAGCTGCCACACTCACCAGGTGCCTGCCCTTACTCAAGGTGGTACCCTCTGGCTCACCAAGCTCTGCCTACCTTATCGTAAGCACCCAGCCACAGTGCTCCAACCCCTGGACCCTAAGCTAAGCTTCTCCCAGTGTTAAGATTTTTGGTCTCTCTAGAACATGTCTCCTCCACTTCCAAAGTCAACCGCTTCCTGCAGTTCAAACCCCAGTTCGGGTGTCCACAGAGCTGGGCCTTCCCATTCCTGCCCCTTATTACTTTCTCAGGGCATCTTGATTCACTTTTTGACTCATATGTGAACTCTGTGACACTTTTTTAAAGATTCTGGACCTTTTTTAAAAATTATTATTATTGTGGTTGCCACTGTGTCTCTAATGCAATGCTTGGCACCCAGTATTGTCATGCTAAAAAGAAAAACCATGGGTGAGTTAAAATAAATATTAGGGTCAAAGAGGCAAGGAGGAGACCTTGAAGGACGTATAGAAGGCTGCTTGTATTAGGTATGAGAGAGCCAAGCCGACCAGTAAGAGGAAGGACTTGGGGGTGGGCGGCCCTGGTCCTGACAGACTCCCTGGTGTCCATGAGACAGACTTCCCTGAGGAACCATCCCAGACACCTTGCCCCCTCACACGTCCATGCGCCTAACCCTGCTAACTGCAAGAGACTGGACGGTGAGTCAAAAGAGCTGTTTAGTAAAGCCTCCACCTGTTCCAGGAAGGACGACCTGCAGACAGTCCCGCAGGCAGGGAGCTGGGTGAGTGACCAAGGTGACTGTAGCTGCCGGGCGCCTTGGCAGCTGTGTCCCCAGAGGGTTGGGTGGATGCTTCCTTGCAGTTAGATGCATTTGGCCACACATGCACTAGGTAGACTGTACCCTCAAAGCCTGGTGTGATTATAGTATTAGTTTTGATACCCCTGCCCTTTCGTGGAGCCTGTGAAAGAAAATACCCCCTTTGGGACAGAAAATAGGTCATTTTACTCCATGAATATGCTATCCACCTCATGAATATTCATCAAATCTCCTTTAAAATCCACAACATAGAACCCAACATGCTGCCTCTCACCTTGGGGTCGCTTGTCCCCCTCTCTTGTTGGAGTGTTACGCTTAGCTTTCCTACCTGAGCTTCTGCTTTGCTAAATAAACTTTCCCCGTGACTCTTGGCTGAATTCATTTCTTCAAGAAGTGGAGAACCAAGAGACTCTGTCACCATCATGTCTGCCGCAGTGGGCCCAGTCCACACAAGCTGTAGCCATGAATACAGGATCTGCAACAGCCCCAGCATTGAGTGTTCTGATCACATTTGGCCACGTATCCGAACATAAATCATGAAGCACTAAGTGCAGACTGTTTACAGGCCTCAAGTCTACTCTCTGTGCCTTAAGAAAGACTCACAATAAAACTACTGTGGAAAGTGGAGGGGTCAAACCCAGAAGTTGCTTGTCCAAGCCATTCAGATCATTAAATATAACAACTAGTGTGATATGCTAACCTGCTAACAGGTTAGAACTTCCTTCCCAGTCAGCCATTGGAAGTCCTAGCGGGGTGTGGTGATGCGTGTAATCCCAGCTGCACAGTACTATCGCCTGCATTGCAACCACGAACTCACTGCAACTGCAGATGGCTGCATTGGGTTTGCAAATAATGGCCCAGCAAGAGCCAGGGATGGGTGGAAGAGGGGTTCATGGGACTCATCGTTCACTGATGAGCTATTGCTACTGACAAGTTCAAGGGAAACTGGAGTTGTCAGTAGCAATTGTCAGTTGTCAACCCACTGGCCACGCTAGCACACTCCAATGAGTGGTCCCAATCCAATGTCACATGGATGGCTCTGGTTAACTCAATGGGTCGCAAAACAGAACAAAAGATGCAGCTGGTATGGAGCAGAGGAAGATAATAGGTGTGGGGTAGGGGATAAAGGGGGTGAGAAAGAACTCAACTAAAAGAAAGGGGGGGGGGGAGAAAGTCTTTGAGGCAGAAAGTGAGCCTTCACCAGCCACCGATTCATCTGCTGATCCTTAATCTCCAGCTTCCTTCCCTCTAGAAGCATGAGCAGTGAACTTCTCTGTTGTTTATAACTTGCTCAGTCTGCGGTATTTTGTGATAGCAACCCAACTGGATTAAGACAGCTGATTATTAGTTCTGTGGTCTTGAGTAAGTCCTGAGTCTTCCTGAGTTTGTTCTCCAGTAACAAATGTACAGATATTTTTTTGTTCTGTGTGTACAAGGAAAAGAGGGAAAGTGTGTGAGGATTTTAAGGGACAAAAGTATCTGTTCCCTGGGGAGAACATAGTACCATGTAGTAATCTTTCTTTCTCTTTGCCCTGCAGCTGTGGTTACCATTCTGCCACAATCTCTAGCCCCAGGGCAGTAGCGTTTTGGAATGGATGGTGGAGATAAGGAAGCAGCCCTTCCAATGCCCAACTTAAGGACTTAAGGTGCTTCAGGGAGGCACACTTTTCTAGAATGATGCGTACATGGTTTTGTGGAGGCAGCAGGAGAAGGGACTTGTACACAGATCTTTGCAACATTTCCACGTTTCCAGTTGATCCGTACACACCCCTGGACAAGAAACCCGTCCCCCCTGGCCCCCACTCCCCACAACTGCCTTAAACAGCCTGAAATTTCCAATTATGTCAAATCCTCTTGAGAAGCAGAACATGTACTGTATGTGCTGTGCTCACGAATCATCCCCAAACGATTACAAAAATCTCAGCTGGGGCCCAGCAGCTGCTGCGCAGATGTTGTGCGTAGCAGCTGGAGCATTGTTTGGTCTTAATAAACACCATCGCTGAGACAGGAGATGTGAGAGCTGAGCTGGATGTGGTGACAACTGCTATGAAGACCATTTGCAGAGCAGAGGAATAAGACCAGGGACTGAGAGTGAACCCTCCCTCCCAGTGGGCACTGCCTGGTCTCACAGCCCACTGTGACTGGGGTGCTGAGTGTTAGCGAGTCCCAGGCTCAGATATGTGTGCCATATGACCAGTTTGCTATTAGACATGGATGTTCAGAGGTATACGCTGAATCCCACCTCCTGATTTGTGGTTCCCAAGCCCTGCAACCTTTGTCACACCCCTTAGAGGCCTGAAGAGATTGAACTCAATGTGTGTTGGCAAACTTGCTCACTAGTGCTGTGGGCTGGCTGCAGCCAGTTTTAGAAGCAATAGATCCACCTCGCCAGGACACCCAGTTAATGTTCCTCTGCTCTTGTTTCTGACTGACAATAAAAACTGCTGCATTAACTAGCCATTGTTCCCAAGATGATCAAGCAGTTCCTGTGCCCACCAGCAGGGGGCGATGAAGCCAGTGGTATTGTGTTCCTGCTCCATGGGACTTAAGCCTGGATGGAAATCAAAGACAAGAGCCTAGCTTAGCCCTCATTTTGCTGTTGTGGAAACAAGGACTTAAATAGTATGCAATGTCACTTGGCCAGGTGATAGTAGCTAAAACATGACCTCAAGCCTCCTGATGTCTGTCCATAGCTGTACCCATCTTCTAAATAAAAATTTGTTGTTTGCTGGTTAGCTTATCAGTAAGGAAAGTAAAGGCTTTCAACCAATATCTGACATTAAGAATGAATCAGTAAAAAGTGGTGTATTAACTCTGAAGCCTTGAGAGAAGTAGGAAGATGTAAGAAATGTGAATACAGACCAAGCTCCATGGTCACATGTCCCTAGGAGGGACAAGCTTGCCTTGAAGGCTAACGTTCCAGGTCTCTCATGGGTCTGTTCTAGTGTACACCAGATAAGCTAAGGCTGAGTGTAAGTCTGGGTATCATGTGCTGCTCTGAATGTTAGGGCCTTCTAAGGACCTCTCACCCAGAGGTCATCTGAAGCAGGGGTTAGGAATGGATTCAAGTCACTATGGCATCTTCCTTGAACCTGTTCTCCAGGAAAACAAGAAGTGTCCCACCTTCCAATCTGGCACACAGGTTGCCTGTCCTCTTACTTCAGGTACCAGTCAGAGAACTGAATACAGCCATGAAATGTGCTTGCCCCAGCCTGTCCTCAGCTCAGGGGGAAGCTTTCTTTCCAAAAGTCATAATAAACATTTCACCTCCATCAAGCCCTTTGCTGAAAGACGCTTTAGGTCCACCTACCTCCAGAGGCCAAGTTCCTCTCTCACAGCCACCATTACCTCAGCCCAGGTTACCAGGGACAAGCAAATCCTGCCTCTCGTGCTTCCACCCACAGCAAGGCAGCAGCAGGGGCTTCATTTTCATGCCAGTCCCATACCACCTTACCTGCCAACTCTGAACCCATCGTTGAAGAGCCATGTAGTGGGGAGCATCATCTCCTCACACAAATACCCACATGAAATTTCTAGGGAAGCAATTCCACTTTGCAAAGCGGGTGGGGACACATGAGGCTCAAATGGACATGTGCCCAAGGACAACGTTCCTTCCCTCCACATCTTCCGTTACAGTGATCCCAGAATGAGGTGGTGGAGTTTGGGATCTGAAACATCATGGCTGGTTGGACTGAGATGAGGCACATGGCCTGCAGGGCTGGAAGCATCTGTCATCATTAACCTAACACGTGTTGAGCACCTACCAGATGCCATGCACTGGGCTGAGTGCAAGGACCAAGGCACCTGCTCGTGGGGAGTGCAAGAGAGCAGCTATTCCAGATAGAAGCACAGTGCACCAGGAAACGCCTTATGCAGAGGATGATCCCAGGCTTTATAAAGAACATTGTGGGCAGAGGAAGCAATCCAGCTAAGCAAAGCAAGGGATGAGAAAGCTGGTCCTCCTCTCTGTCACCAGGTAAGCATGGGGTGGGGTGGGCAGGGGTGATGGTCTTTATTTCCTTCCCATATGGATGTTCAACCAAGTTACCATATGTGTGCACCTGCCTGTTCTTTTAGCACTAACTTAGTGTGCCTGCAGGCCAGAGAGAGTTCCAAGGTGCTGCTTACCATCTGACGTTTCAGAAGACAGATTGGCACCAAGAACCTTGTCTTCTCTCTGGGTTGTTGGAATGAAGCAGGCACACTAGAACAAATGTTCTAGAGAAGGTGTGTTGGGTCAGGCAGACTTTAGAAGGAATCCTATGGCAGGTATGCTCGAGGAAGTGTACTTGGGCAGAGATCCATAGGCAGTGGTGTGAGGGCAGGGGTGTATGCTAGGGCAGGCAGGGATTTTGGCCAGGTGGGCTGGGGGGAGTGTGCTGAGAAGGAATATTAGGGCAAGTGTGCTGAGGCAGGTGTACTGGGCCAGGTGTGCTGAGGCAGGTGTACTGGGCCAGGTGTAGTGAGACAGGTGTCCTGGGGCAGGTATTCTGGATAGGTGTCTTGGGGGAGTTGTGCTTGGGGGAAAGTGTATTGGGACAGCTGTGCTCTGGGAGTGGCCAAGTCCTCACCTCTGCTCCTGTTTGGCATGCTTCTCTATAGCTGGCTGTGCCATGGACTTGCCTACACAGGTAAGGTATTTGTGAGTCATGCCAGATTTTCAGGTGTGCTGGAATAGATGGGGTGGAACCAGACCCAGAACCAAACCTGGGCCACAAGAGAGGCAGGGTGTGTTTTCAGAGAGTGACTTTGTTTTGGAACCTTCTCCTTCGAGCTCCTGCATGGTGTATTTGAAGCCATACAAGGGCTGAATCTGCCCCTCAGTCACCACGGGTAGGAGATGCAGGGCTCCCTTCTTTGTCCGTTGGGAAATGCCAGCCAACTTTGGATGATCTACCAGCCCCTCACTGTGGGTCTTGAGGACAGTGGAGATAACATTCCCCAACAGCAGCTCTCAGCTTTGTGGATAAATAACCCCATTTAGAAATAACTGGAAGTGATTGAGAATTCATTTCAGAAATACCTGCTGCCAGACAATTCCTTTAACAGGACCTGCCTGGTGTCTGCATGGCTCAGCATCAGACAGTGCACACAGAAGCAATGCTAAGTTTGAGAAAAGCTCCCACGAAAAATCTTGGCCCTCTCAGGACACCATTCTGATCTGTGGGCCACTGGATGTCACAGCTCCTCATCAAGCTGCTGTGGGGAGCTGGAGAGAGGGTGTGCTGTGGTTTTTCCCTCCTGCAGAAGCAAAGGTGAGAGTGTCATTTGTACAGTGTTTTCTTCCTTTGTTTCTGATTATAGGACAAAATCTGATGTGGGAAGACAAATTCAAGCAACCTGCTCACGGTCCCACACCTTAGCCTGTAGACAAAGTGGCCTGAAAGCTCTCAGGGGCCACAGAATGGGTCCGGAAGCTGGCTTCTTGGCTCATTCTTTTGGGAGCTTGTGCAGAAGTGGTTTGGGGGACTGGGAAAATTGGGGAGTCTAGTGAGTTGAGCAGCTAAGAGCTTAACATGGAGGCAGGTGTGCCACAGAGGGCCTAGAGAGGTGCCTGACTGCGAAATGCCTGGAGGTGTTTAGGGGCTGTAGAAAGGTGGTTGACAGGCTGGGGGTGGGGTTGGCCCAACTCATGGGAGAGTACTACAGTCAGAGAGTCTATAGCTTAAAACTTTATATCCTGAAAATCCTTCACAGAGGAAATGAGATTTGAGCTTTTCTCCTGAAACATGGCAGAATTTGAAAGGTGTGTGTTTGTGTGTGTGTGCATGTGTGTATGTGTGCATGTGTGCACGTGTGTGCAGGAAACGCTGGGGCACAAATTCTATGGCACGGTGATCCCTGAGCTGTGGATTGACTTGCAAGCAGTGTATTTACAGAGGGATGGGGCAAACAAGGCTTCACAGACAGGCAAGGGCCTCGGTAGTTGCCTTCATCCAATAGAAGCTTTGCTTTGAGGAGGTGATTCCATTTGAGTCTAAGATGGAAGACCCTCTGCCATGTGTGGTACCTTAGGGACTCCGACTCTGGGGCACAGCATGAGTGTAGAGGGTGGAACACAACCTCAATCTCCAACTCTGCAGCACCTCAGTCTACAGTCCCTGATGCTGCTGTTAAGTATTAGCATCCAAATGCCTTTCAGTTTTTTTCTCTCACAGATTGGATTTTAGGGACTATATAGTATCTCATAGCTGGAGACATAGTGGCTTCTAACTTGCTCTCCTGCAGTTATATATCTTTTATAATGAACAAATTCTCATTATCCAAGACAGTTTGCACTTTCAGCTTTCATACCGTGTCCTTTCAGGCAGAAAGGAGGAAGAGTTGGAGTGGGAGTATGGAATGCTAAAGATGTATAAACTCTCCCACTGAGAAGCATGGCTGGTCCTCCCTTCCCCGTAGTCTGGACTGTGTTATCCTCTGGAAGGTGGTAGTTTCTAGACCAAGTCCTAAGAAAACCCCTCATTCTGCACTCATTCAGAACAGATTTTGGAAGCCACGAGGGGCACCTGACCATACAGCCATATTGGACGGGGCAATGTCAGGGACTCTGGATATATCTCAACTGATCCAAGCCTTTCCACTGTCCTTCAAAGTGCTGTGTGTGAATGAAACTACAAAGGGACCTGTGGACCATCTGAGTTTTAACTGATGCCACAGGGGAGGGAGAATGATGTTACCTACTTGAGTTCTGTATCTTTTTTTCCATCACAATGACCAAAATACCCAACAGAAACAACTTAAGGAGGTATTGGCTCCCAGTTTCAGAGGAATTTCAGTTGAACATGGTGGGAAGACGTGGCAAAATAACTGTGTTTATGGCAGGAGGAGCTGGTGGCAGAGACTCCTCACATGCTGGCAGACTAGGACATACAAGTTAGATTTAAACCAGGGGCTGGTATAATTACCAACCTCATCCCTACTAACCCACTTCCACGAGCCAGATCCTTCCTCCTAAATGCTCCTTGGCCATGAAATAGTGCCACAAGCTGGGAACCCAGAGCTTAAACCATTAGCCTGACACCAACATTTCAGATCCAGGCTATAAGAAGCTCTCTCCAAGTTTCCAATCCACAGTGTTGGAAAAGCAAGAAAAAATGATCGTTTAGAACCCAATATTCTGGAATTGTAAAACACAGCTTTCCAGCAGCAGGTGACCAGAGCAGAAGTCCGTACTTACTTATAGCCAACTGTTGTAACGCTCCCTACGCTGGCCTTGGCTTTGCCCTGGAGCATGGGCAACAGTTGAAAGGACCAAGATTCCTGTTTCTAGCAGCTGACATGGTCCTCTATGATACTGCTGGCAGGAACTTCCGTGGGGAAGAAGATACCACTGGGGCTGCAGAGACATGCCACATGTGTCTTCACCATTTAGCAACCTGGAAACTAGAAAGGAGGCCAGTGAACATGTGGATTGGGCTGAGGAGACTCAGACTAGAGACAGGAGGCATGGCCTTCTCTAGCTGTCAGAAGAGGGGAACCCAGAGAGGACCTGAGAGGGTCCAGAGCACTGAGGAACTGGAGGGAGCCAGGGCTTCTGACAGCAACAATGGATGCTTCTCATCCTGTTCTCTGTCTGCAAAAGCAGCGCGGTAAGAAATGGCTTACAGCAAAGGCTGAATAAGTCATGGCTATGGCTGTAAGACTTTCCCCAGCTTTTTTAGCCCCAAAAGCTTTAAAGACATGGGGGCTTCTAGAGTCTTAACAGTATGTCTCAGGGATCTCTAGGGATTTTAATAATTTTGCAGTGAGATAGCTCAGTGAGTTAAGGTGCTCACCACCAACCCTGGTAACCTGAGCTTTATCTCCAGGTCTCATGTGTTGGGAGGAGAGGATGGACTCCTGCAAGTTGCCCTCTGATGTGCACACACATGTCATTGCATGTGTGCCCACACGCATATGTAAATATACACACAATAAATAAATCAAAATATAATTAAATTTAAAAATAGTTTAGCTGAGCACTTAATATCAGGATTCTAGAAGGTGAGGCAGGAAGACTGTGCATTTGAAGTTAGCCTGGGCTGTATAGTGAGTTCCAGTTCAGATTAAGATACAACATGAGACCCTGTTGAAGAAAAACAAAAAGAACCTTAGGGTATTTATCAAGCATAGCCTCTTATCAGTTGTCTAAGAAAGAAAGAAGATCCGAATCTAATGGAATTGTACTATTCATGGGTTCATGTATAACCCACAAGGTTTTTATTTTGATTTATTTGTTTAGTTTTAGGTTCAGGTTGTTTTTACTGAAAATAAATCTTTTGTTATACAGTATAATTTGGTTATGGTTTTCCCTTTCCCAATTTCGCCCAGACCCCACCCCCCACCAATCCACACCCTTTCTTTCTTTGTCTCTTTAGACAACAAAAACAAGCATCTAAACAAATAATAATTAACAATATAAGATAAAATAAAAACAAACAAATCAAAATAGAACAAAAGAAAGGAATCATACCAGTTTGAACTAGAAAGGTAAAGAGGGAAATCATAAAATTAAAGAAATGGGATTTCTATATAATGGAGCTGATTGTAGACGGGTAGATGGGCTTGTGTGTAATCCAATTATTTTAAAAATAATTACACACAAAACAAAAGGAAATGGCTTTGAGTTTCAGTGTTCTAGAGCAGGAAATAATTTTGAGAAAGATAGCAGCACACTATTTCTGAGGAAGAAACAGCGAACAACACTGGAAGTCACTCCCAGAGAAAGTGGCACATCCAACATCCCAGATGACTGAATTCCCAACTTGCTACAGATAGGTCTCATTGGTGTTTCCTTTCCCTTTTCTTGGATGTTAATTGTAGTTCTTCTTCCCTAACCACAATTGGTAATGAGGGAATTCATAATCACACACACACACACACACACACACACACACACACACACACACACAC
>CAJQZJ010000918.1:177721-198641 GCA_907164525.1 Lophiomys imhausi
CACACACACACACACACACACACACACACACACACACACACACACACACACATTGTCACCAAACTCTAGAGGCAGACTCCTGAAGAAAGAGAAGCAGGTAGACTGACCAGCTCGGAAAAGAGATCCCAGAGCTTCTGTTGTGACTTTAGTAGTTGCTCCTGGTGAGGAACGAGAACAATATGGTAGAATCCGCTGTGACCCTTCGATTGGACATCCATGGTGAGAGGGGCTATACATGTATAAAGAAAGCCAGAGATCTTGTTGTTCCCCTTCTGTGTGGTTCAATGGGCTCCTGGACAAAGTTCTAGATGTAGCTTAGATTCAGTGAGGATTCCAGCTCCAGTGGGCTTATCTTACAGGTTACATGTCCATAAGAGGAAGTACCATGTGAAGATGACCTCAGGGTTGATAAGGTCCTGCCACAGGCCCAGTGGTCCAGCATTGCTCTGTAGCATCACCCTGCATTTTTCTTGTAGCTCTCTGATTGTGTCCAGACCAATCTGCTCATCTGTTCTAAAGACCTCTATCTCCAAAGGAAAGTTTAGAACTAAAGTTAAACTAAGACCCTGAAGTGAGGGCCTGCATGTATTCCACTGAATAGAAAGCTGGCCATATGTGGAAGAGAGTCCCTAAATATGGTTTCACTTGTCCTGGGGAGAAATTGTGTCCTTGTTCTCACCCTGTGCCAGCGACTTGTTTCTTTCTTCTCTAAGCTCTTCCTTTAAGTAAGACACAGTCAGAGCTGCTTTGGATTAAACTATGAAAAGTTCTCCTGCTCTTGTGCATTTTATTTATTGCAAAGAAAGTAAAACATTTGGCAATTTGAGGTTCTGGAACTGAAGTTCCCTCTTGGGAGCTACCAAATGCTTAGTCCCTAGTCATGGCTATGTGTCTCTATTTCAAAACCATGTCATCAGAAACCTGCAGGGGACAGACAGAGGAGCTGGTGGGGAGCTCCAGGAGCTGGCTCAGAGTCTTCTTTTTACTTTACTTTCTCTGAATAACTTTTTCCTAAGTGAGCAAATGTCTTTCTATAGAAATGTCAAGTATTTTCCAAGCAGTGTTCCAGGCAGAGCTAAAGCCTGTGTTTCCGAGAATACATTAAACCCAGTCTACAGGGTAGATATCAGCACTGGGGAGTTTTCTGGTGTTAATAAAGGTGCACGTTTCAATTGGAACTAAAGAGGGAAAGTCCTGGGAGACAGCACAGTACATTGTTTGTCTAAAGCAACCATCCTTGCTGATGAAGAAAGGTGGGCCAACATCTAAAAACAAGTATTTTTGCCTAAAATGAGGAATGAACTCATATTATGAATGGGACGTTGATAACCCTGGGTAGCTGTTGTTCAGGACCCTGAGCACACATTGTTCTCAAAAACCAGAATGGCCTCTGGGGACCGTGGACCATTCTTTCTTGCTTTCAGGTCTCTGTGTCTGGCGATAGCCATCTCCCAGCGCTGCAGCAGACCAACACTGTCTGCACCTGCACCCTGTGTGAGCTCTGGAACCCTGACTTCCTCCAAGGGCTGCTGCATCCCTGTAACAATACTTCAGGCAGAAAGTGTGTCCTACATGAAACAAGGGCAAAAGGCGAGTCTCTGAGGAGATGCCTCTCCTCTCTTTGTGGAGTTTTTGTTTGTGAACAGAAAGGTTACAGCTTGGTCCTTCCTGGCTGTATTTCAGAGAAGGCTAAAAAAGAAAAAGCCTGTTGTCCTAAGGCTCAGGGGGTAGAGGCAAGAGGATTGGGAGTTCAAGATTATTCAAAGCTTGACTTCAGTATAGGAGATCTTGTCCTTAAAAAAAAAAAAGTACTTACAATAACTACCAAAAGTATTCATTTTCAAATTAAAATGAGCTTCATCTCGCCCAGCTGGTCTAATAGAGAGGTTTGATGCCTTCATGTATTCTCAGCTGTTTTCTCAACCTTCTCTGAAACCTAGTCCCAGCAGTGTTTCTCTCTCTCTCTCTCTCTCTCTCTCTCTCTCTCTCTCTTTCTCTCTCTCTCTTTCTCTCTCTCTCTCTCTCTCCCTACACCCCCCCCCACTCAGTCCCCCATGCAAAGCTACAGCTTTGGAATAGCACTCAGATGAGACCTGGCTCCAGGAGACTTCCACTGCATGATGTGCTTTAACCATGAAGAAAATGTGTCCGGGACAAGTGGCCTCCCTCTACACGATGCAGAACACCACAAGGGGAGCATCCTCTCTACCTCTTTCCCTATCTAGAGGCCCACCAGGAAGGTGTGGAACTGTACTTGTCTTCAGGAGCTAGAGGAGAGCACAGGGAAGATTCTGTGGTAAGGAGCTCCAGGCTCATGCATCTCTGGGGCACCCCTCACCCTGCTCAACCTGCTCACTTTGTCCATCCTGGTCTTCCAAACTTTGCCTCTGGACTCCTACTTTCGAATACATTGCATATTCAAAACCAGAGGATCATTACACCCCCCCCCCCCACAGGATTTCTCTGTATAATCTTGGCTGTCCTGGACTTGCTTTGTAGACCAGGCTGGCCTTGAACTCATAGAGATCTGCCTGCTTCTGCCTCCTGAGTACTGGGATTAAAGGTGTGTGCCACCAAGCCTGGCAATTACATGGCAATTATCACACACCCTCGGCTGTGAACTGCCATGTGGGTGCTGGGATTTGAACCTGGGTCCTTTGGAAGAACAGTCAGTGCTCTTAACCATTGAGCCATCTCTCCAGCCCCCACATTACAATCTTTTAAGATCTCTCTGGTGGCATATTCAGTGTTCTGTGCATTTAGCAAGCTGCCCTTGGAAGCTGCCCAATAGGATCTATGCATTTAATGGCAAGACCTTAATTTGTGAGAAAGTTTGTTTACTTGGAGCAGGCATGGGGAGTAAGTAGAGGGAGAAGTGTCCACGAGGCTGGTGACCCCAGCTCTGTCCTTAGCTGAGAGCACCATGGCTTCCAGAAAACCCTGTGGTGACATCATTGCACAGTGTGTATGTATGTGTGTGTGTGTGTTTATGTATGTGTGTACATGTGCATGTGTCTGTGTGCATGTGTTTGTGTGTATAACTGTGCATATGTACTTTTGTGTATCTGTGTGTGCATATGTGTGGGTGTGTACACATGCATATGCATATCAGAGAGCAGAGAGTCTGCTTTCTCTCAGGTTGATTTATGTTTCTTTTCTCTGGTAACCATTAATAAACAAAACTAAGTCTCCTGTAATCTTTTTGGACTCTTGGAAAAACCCTCTGCTGAGGCTTGCTGAATCTGAGAAAGGTTTGAGTGAGCTGGAAACCACATTTCCAGAACCCTTTCTTTCGAAGGGTGTGTTCAGGTGCTCATGGTCCCCCAAGATGCCTTGATCTAGCAGGATACCAACCCTGGGTAGTGAGCCAAATAAAACAACCCAGACTGAGTTTGCATTGGCTGGCAGCTCAATGAAACCCACAGATGGCACAGAAGAAGCCGTGTCACCCTGGGAATGAATTCCCCTCATCTCTAATTACAAAGAAGGAAAAGTCACTGAAAAAGTAATGAACTGCTTGAACTGTCTTAATGGGGGTCCCACTGAGCTCAAAGCCACCACCTCACTTTGAAGGCATTTCCAACTATATCTCCGAGAGATCTTACATGCTCACTTTGTGCACCCTATGCCATGTGAGTGTCCTGCAGAGCTGGCAGGATCCTGATTCGCCCAGGAAAGGTGCTCTGGAAAACAAGGCAGAGATTCCTCAAGTGTTGGTTTAGTTAGGGTAGAAAAATTCCAGTGTTTCTGGCTCTGGCTCCATTATTCACAGCAGCTCCAGAAACCACCCAGCCACCCTTCTGGAGCTCGAAATCCAATGCCTCACCTGTCACCTCCAGAGCCAGAGGGATGTGTAGGAGTCGTTCCCTTATCTCTCTGACAGTTTTTGGTTTCTGGACAGCATAAAAAGATCTGTGATGACAAGACTAGTATGGCCTCAAACTCCACAGGCATTAGCTCTATACGGCCTCGGGTATATGGGATCCATAGCTCCACAGAAACCTCTGTCTATGGCTGTCTTTACAACAGTGGGGTTACATAGCCCTTAGAAGGCATCAGGTAGCTGAACAAAGTACTTCCATGTCAGCTGTATGTACAACAGAAGGGACTTAGAGTCATTAGGGCATGGCTGTCCCCAGCACGGCTCCTTATGCAGGGAATGGTCATACCTGGCTTTGAGGCAAGCAAGGCTCACTGACCAGAGAGCCTCAAGAGTCCTCTTGCTTCTGCTCCCTGGCACTGGGATTACAAGCTCATGCTATCACAGCTGGCTTTAAAAAAACAAAACAAAACAAAACAAAAACAAAAGCAAAAAATATGGATTCTGGGAACTAAAGTCAGGTCTGTATGCTTCTAAGGCAAACACTTTCCCAGTGGACCCCAGCAGATGCCCAACTTGGTCCTTTATGCATTTTGTGATGTCTATGAGATCGTGTCCACCCTCTGCCCAGCAGTGCCCCTTCTGGAGGGTCATCTGTGTGTCATCCCGGCACCTGCCAGCATCTGCTAGGGTTGTTTATATGCAAGAGCAATTCTTTCTTACAGTCCGGGAGCCTGGGAAGCCTAGGTAAAGATTCTGGAAGATTTGATGTCGAGCAAAGGCCCATTGTAGGGTTGCAGAGATGACAGCCATTTTCTCAGCTGCCCCCCCCACCCCGTGGTATCTCTTATAAGGGTGCTGCATTTGGGGAATGATTAGTCCCCTGTGCTAGCCTTCTGTCACTATAAGGAACACCTGTGGGACTCAGCTTATAACTGGAAAATGTTGGGGAAGTGCATGAATGAATGACTGGCTTCATCAGTGCCTGGTACAAGACTGTATTCAGGATTATTTACTCTAACGCTCAAGCTGGAGAGATGGCTCAGGGGGTTGAGGCACTTGCTTTGCCAAGCTGGATAAGCTCAGTTTGATTCCTGGGACCTGCATGGTGGAAGAAGAGACCTGAGTTCCACACGTTGCCCTCTGACCTTAACATGTGCTCTACATGTATGGCTTGTACATGCCCGCACTCTGTCTCGACACAAAATAAATACATGTGATTTTTAAATTATTTTATGGGAGTTGGAGAGGTGGCTAAGTGGTTAAGAACAGTGGCTGCTCTTCCAAAGGACCAGGGTATAAATCCCAGCACCCACATAGCAACTGGAAACTGTAATCACTGGGAGTGGTGGCGCATGCCTTTAATCCCTGCACTCAGGAGGCAGAGACAGGCAGATCTTGTGAGTTTAAGGCCAGTCTGATCTACAGAATGAGTTCCAGAACAGCCAGGGATACACAGAGAAACCCTGTCTTGAAAAAACAAAACAAAACAAATTATTTTATTTTTACCTGAGTGTATGTATGTCTGCACACCATATGTATGCAGTTCCTACAGAAGCCAGAAGAGGGCATCAGACCCCTTGGGACTGGAATTACTGTTCCTTTGAGCAGCTTTGTGGGCCCTGCCAGAAGTCTGAGTCCACTGAAAAAGGACCCAGCCAGAGCTCTTAACCACTGAGCCATCCATCCAGTTTGATATTATTTGTGAGAGTAATCATTTACAGGGCCCAATTAATTTCTGTAGACAAATGGGGGTGCTTTGTTGATGCTGAGCTGGACAATTCCAACACAAGTCCACCCATCCTGAACACACAGACACTCATTCATGTGGTGAAACCAAGCAGGTCTCGTGGCCATCGCTCCCTTGACATTGAGTCCTTCACTTGGGGGGAAGAGAGTGAGTCAGGTAATTCCCAGGAAAGTTCTTCTGTGTTAATGCCATCTGAGGGCATCTGGTCACAGTCAGATTTGGAATTTCACATGGGTCTGACTAGTCAAAGATGTTGCAGACTATCTACTCCAACTTGGGGTGTGTGTGTGTGTGTGTGTGTGTGTGTGTGTGTGTGTGTGTGTAAGCCAACAACTTTGTGTATTGTTCTTCAGAAGGTACCATCCACTTTGTTTTTTGGGGACAAGAGTTCTCACTGGCCTGGAACTTACTGACTATGGTAGGCTGGCTGGTGAGCCCCAGGCCTTTCCTGTCTCCACCTCCCAGACATATTCTACCACCCTCAGTTTATTTTTATGTGGCTGCTAGGGATTGGACACAGGCCCGCATACTTGCAGAGCAAGCACTTTCCTACTGAACTATCTCCTAGCCCTAAGTTCTTAATTTAAGAAGAAAGCAAGACCTGGAGAAAGAACAATGCTTGCCCTCGATTCACTTCTTAGATTCGAAGAGTCTTGATGCTAGTTCTGGCCCGAGGAGGTGGGGAGCAGGGGATGGGGGGATGGTTCTGAGAAGTGACACTCACCCTCCTTGAAACCTCAGCTAAGTACCTTCTGCCCCTGGGTTTGTCTTCTGAGGAAACATGTGCTCGGCCATGTCTGCCTTCCAAGGTGTGCTACTCCTGCCCCATAGGCTCTCCAGGCTTGTCTGGGCCCCTGGCCTGAAGTCATATTTTCACATCTGGCCCGAACCACTTGTTCTCTGTGCCTGTTTCCCAAATGCCCTGGTGTGTAGAGGAGAGTTCTCTTACAGAGGGCAGGGACAATCCCAGGCTATAGGTAGCACAGCTGGGATCCATCTCCAAGAGCCTGGGGCAAGCAAGTAGGAGTGGAAAGTTGTTTTCTGTCAAGCCTCAGCCATCAGCCCCACACCTTTACTTGAAGCATTCTCCTTGCTTCTTAGGAAAGAAACTTGATACTAGTCATCCAACCCAAGGCGAGGAGTTGAAATGTTAGCAGAGGCCCACGGGGAAATAGGAACAAAAACTAAACAGCTTGAGATGCAATCCTGCTTGCCACTGCAGTCCCTAGCGTGCAAGCCACAGCTGAGACGAAGTGCACACCCTGCCACAGCTGGGATCTATATAGTGACCTCATGTTAACCCATTGCTTCCACAAGATGGGATTTCCTGAACAAAAACCACACTTCTTCTTCTTCTTCTTCTTCTTCTTCTTCTTCTTCTTCTTCTTCTTCACCTCTCCTTTTTAAGTCTATAAGAAAAGAAGGATTGGTGTGGACGGAGAGGCCACTTTGGTTAGCAGCCTTCCCAAGGGTCATGCCATGAATTTAGGAGCTCAGAAAGGCAAACACAGAACAGTGCCTGTGTTTATTGTTCCTGGCAGGTACGCCAAGGCCTCTGTGTTCCAGTCCGGCACAGTTCCTTGGCCTCCAGCCCCTGGGAAACAAACCCCGAATAGCCGTGACCCGCATCACTCCTCTCTGAATGGATGAAATCAACAAGGCAGCCTTGGCCTGCAGGGACGAAGCTCTCCATCTCCTGGGAGGGCTGCTCTTGGAGAAGGTGGCTTCCTGTGCAGCTGGGCCAAGCCAGGCCAGAGCAGAGGGCTGGAGTTTGTGCGTACAGGCTAGGGTGGACCTCACGTGGCAGAGGCCTCTGAGGCTGAGCACAGCAGCAGAGACACCTTAGTCAGTGGTTGGATGAGTCTTGTCCCCTCTTAGAATGGGGCTGCCCTCAGAGGCTGGCTGGTGCAGAGGTTAAAGGAATGAATGGAAGTGAAAGTTTTGTAACCAAGGACCAGCCCAGGGAAGATGCTTGTTGCCAATCACAATGACCTCGGTTTGACCCCTGGAGCCCACATTGGGGAAGCAGAGAACTAAGACTCACAACCTATTCTCTGAACCTCAGATGTTCCCTTGCAAGTGGGTACCTATGCACATATGTGTACGTGTAACTGTAATAAAAAATGTTTTTTAAAGTTGCAAGGCAAATTCTCACCCTAGCCAATGAATCCATTTCTCCCTCTGCACCCATAGCTCACAGGCCCACAGTGCCAAACACACAGAGGAAAGCTGCTAACTTGGGCTGGGACACATGGATCACAAACCGTCGCAGCTCCTGTTGCCTGCATGGAGTCTTCTGAAGGCCCGGAGGACTGTCAGTCATTTGCGTGAGGGTCCAACCCAGTTGGTGAGTGTTGCCAGCATTTCCCAGCACATGCTCAGAGTGTAGAGAGCCCAGCTTTGCCTGACTTATTCTGGTTCTTATTATGTCACCATTTTTTCTGCTTCTTTGCAAAGAGTCTATCCCAGGCTATGTACCAGGCTGGCCTCACACATGTGATCTTCCTGCCTCAGTCTCCTGAGTGTTGGGATTGTTGACCTGTGCCACCACACCCAGGTTTTCTGCCTCTTCCTTCAGGTCTGCCAGTGTAATAGGATCACAAGTATAGTCCTGGAAACACTCCTTCCATTGCCCAAGAGGGTGGGGAGCTGCCATGACTGGAGAGAAGACAGCAAAGGCCATGACCCTTACCTGTCGCACAGGAATTGGGGATAAATACTGGGGGGTGGAGGTGGCTGTAGGCCTCGGTGTTCCTGTGCAAACAGGCCTTTGTGTGGAGAGAAGGGCTGAATGAGGTGAACTGGGCCAGGGTGAAGGAGGAGGGCTACCAGCCAGAAGTAGCAGAGGAAGGAACTCAAGGGAAGACGGGAAGACATGGACATGCTCCCTGGTCCAGAGTAGGAAGGCCTCCGGGGACACTCCAAATCTTGTGACTAAGGGTCCCAGGAATGACTCCAGACAGATTGCTGCCCAGCATTTTAAACATGGCACTTTTGTGCTGAACCAGGTGGTCTTCCTTTCTGGGAAGGGCATGGTGACCCAGTCTGAGACCTTATACAAGCCACTTCCTTCAGTACTAGGCTGCAGGAAAAGCCTCTGAACTCAGCCCCCAGGCTGCTGCAAGAGCATCTCCAATCCTTAGCAGAAAAAGAGTAGGGGAGCATACTGAAGTCCTGACTGTTCCCTGGTGCTCCTCAGCCCAGCTTTCATGCTTCGTAGGCCATAGACCATCTTATGACTGGTAAAGAAGTGATGATGTCTTTATACAACACCGTTTTAGTCAGAAAAGACACAGCCGGCAGTAAGCCTAGCCTTATGCTGTGGTGGGCAGGAGGTGGGATGTGGAGAGCCCCGAACCCATTTTGTGCTCAGCAATGACTGTAGAGCTGATAAAGTCACAGCTGGGGTGGCTGAGAGGGTAGGCAGTCAGGGCCTGGCAGGGAGTGGACTGGGTTTGGTGCTGCCTCCTGTGGTCCCTAACAGGTACCCAGCTGCCCTGGGTGGAGAGGGACATTCAAATCCAGTTGGGAATTTCTGTCTTTTTCTTTTCTCTATCCTTCTTTCTTATGTAGGGGGAAAAGGTTGCTGTGTCCCCCATTTATCCTGCAGAAGGACGGCCTCACTGGTGAAATAAACCATTAGGACAGTTCAGGTGCAAGGCCCCATGACACTGAGCTGGAGGGATGACGGGTGCTTTTCTGTGTGGTGTAGGGATGGGCAGGTGCCTTGCTACAAGGCAACTGTCAGAGCATATTTCTGTCCCAATGTCCCTGGGAGCTTTGTCGCTAGATCTCAGGGCAGGAGAAGCCACAGGCTGCCGTCTGGGGCCAGATAACACAGGCTCCCTGCCACATCAGGTTTGATTGTCTTCAACACGTCCCCAGCTCTCAGCCTCTGGAAGGCTCAGCCCTGCTGAGAACCTCAGCCTTCGCCCTCACCAACTCTTCTCAGTGCGGCAAATAGCAACTGCCCCTGAAGCCTGGCACAGAACTGCCCACAAAAACCAGACTAAGGCTGCTTACCCCTACTTATTCAATATGCGATCTGATTCTGAATTGCCAAAGGGCAGCCTGATAGAAAAATGGTGGGGGGTTTCTGAGGCCTGACACTCCCTGCTATCTTCAGAAGGCTTTGGTGTATCTTGGATGCACTGTTAAGGAAAGGGCGGCCTGCTTGCCAACCTGCACTTGCTTCTCCTTGTTGCTCTTAGTGGGCATTGCCAGCACATTCCATCAACTGTTAACAGGTGGCTCCCCGGGGCTGGGCAAACGGGGCTCAGGAAACGGGGGCTCAGACCAAAGGACTTTCTGATCAACTTGGTCCAGTGTGCCTGGCTCTCTGAAACTGGTATCCTTTTTTCCAGCTGGTGTCCTGGTTCCTGGCTGGACCTGAAGCCCCCTCTGCTGGTCGCCTGCCTCCACTGCATCCTAAAGAGGCCCCAAGAAGGGTAGCCACTCAGCACTCACGTAGAAGGTCACTTAACTTCCAGTTAATTTTCCTCAGAGCTCTAAAATGATGGCCATAGGCATTCAAAAACAGATAACTTACCAACGCAGCCTCTCCTACACTGATTGATTTTTTTTTTCTTTTTGAGACAGAGTGTTTCGAGGTTATCCAGTCTGACCTGCTTCAGTCTCCTTAGCTCTGGGATTATAGGCATGGCCCATCTATGTGAATTTGAATCATTTTAGACTCACATACCTGGGTTTGGGAGGCACAGTGGGGTGGGGTGGAGATGGGGCTGTTATACAGTTCAGAAGCCCATTAGCAGGTAGGACTGCCTGGCTGTGTTTTGCTCAGCTCTGCTTCCTCTGCCGAGTTTCTTAGTTCGCTTCTTTCATTTTTGTTGGATTTGATTTCATGAGATTCAACAGGAGCCTAGAATGTAGAGCACAGCCACTGCCCAGTGTTTTTTGGGAAAAAATGGGAGCAACTCAGCAAGCTACTTGCCATCACTTGTAAACTGAATGTTTTTCCTCCCTGCCACATGCTCCTAGAAATGAGGATTCTGTGACTCAAAATACATTTACAAACACCTTGGCCATAAACTTTGGCTTATTCTCCAACTATCTCATAACTTAATAATCCATTTATTCTAAAATAAGTTTTTTCCATGTGGCCAGTTACCTCTGCTAAGCTCCCATGCTTCTGTCCTCTTTCATGTTCCCAGAAAATCTCCCTGTGCCTGGCACTATCCCAGCATCCTTTTTGCCTATCGGATGTCCCACCTTCTAGTTTACCCTTTCCTATAGGATATAGGTTTCTTAATTGACAGGTGATGCATCCATACAATACACAAGATATTCTCTCTACAATTCCTCCTTTTAGCCCAATAAAAGGCCTTTTTCTTAAAACAATATACTATATACAATAGTAACAATATGAAACAATTATGAAAACTATTAGGTAGGGTTTTCATTCACAGTATACAGTCCATATGAACTTGACAACTTTGCAGAAGATATTCTATTATCTATCTTAGCAGAAGATATTCTATTATCTATCTTAGCAGAAGATATTCTATTATCTATCTTATCTTGGTGAATCCAGAGTTCTATACCTAACTCAGTTTCTATACTAATTTTCATTATCAGTCTAGAAACATCTTATTAAATCCTAAATAACTTAAACTTAGTTGTAAGAGTATAACTATATAGTCTTCAACCTCATCAGAGCCTTGAGAAAGGATAAACAATACCTGAGTGTGTAGGAAGTTCAGACAAGCAGCTTCCAATACTATAGAATGGACAGAAAAGTTGGCTGCCTGGACAGTGCCCCAAAACTCCTCTATACCATTGGAGCATCAATTTTCAGTCTTCTGTCCCAGTATATCTGACAGACCTTATTTGTGAAGAAGGATTTCCAAAAGGCTTGCCTTTCCATGTCTTGGCAAAGTTCAGCAGTCAACTTCCCTGCATCCATGTATGTTCATTTCAGACAGCATACTCTCATCAGCTGAAGAAAAGGCATTTCTTTGCTCAGTGGCAGCTTGCCACACTTGAAGAAAACTCCATAAGGAGATTCTTCAATGCTCATCATCTTCCTCAAAGTTGAACGGAGGCGCTGCCAGGAGTTGACATGTCTCATTGTCAAAAAGTCTTAAAATAACAAAACATCTTTAAATGCCATGTTCTCTGAGGTTTTTGGAGACCGTCTATTTATAACACATCTGAATAGACAAACATTGTTTCTAGCTATTTATTATCTGTTCACCTTAGGAAGCATATTTCTTTGATAAACTAGACTAGTATCTAGTATGACCACGAGATTGGTAGACTATTAGCTTGCATTGCTTAATTATCCTAAACAGTTTGAAATTGCAGCTTTTAAAAGGACTGGAACTGAACATTGCATTTTTAATGTTGCACAGGTCCAATAACTTATACAGAGTTGAAACACAATATACAGTTTGTTATAACAAAAAATAACCTTAATTTTCATCAATATACAAAAATCTTTACCCATGTAGGATTATTGAATTATAAAATGCTCCTTAGTTTAAGAGTAGATTCAATAATCTATCTGTCCTTTTTTCCCTATTATTCCTATATTATTTCTATATCCTCTTTAAAATTTTTCAACCTTTTCTCCCTACATATAGAGAAAAGAAAAAGAGAGAAATTCCCAAGTCTAACTCCTATACCTAGTTTACTATACCTAGTTTCCTCCCTGATCAAGACCATTAATAACTTGAAACCAACTCCTTTTTAATGACAAGCATCCATCACCCATAGAATGACCAAAACACACCCACCCTGCCATATGGAAATGGGGTATCACTCTCTTAAAATTGCTTTCTGTTAATTTGGAGTGTAGTATTCCTTTTTGGGGCCCAAAGAAAATATGAAAAATGGTCAAGTCTTAAGAAAGCCACCTGTAACACTTGTTGTCCAGGCTCTAAATGCTGTGAAAATGCAGGCTTAAATGGAATCCTGACTGGAACAATCTGAAAGGCTGGACCAAATGAGCTGGCTGCTTTGAAGTTGTCCTGCTGATGAAACAGCAGCTTAGGCAGTCTGGGACTGGATCAAACAGGATGCAGGAAAATATACATCTTAATACATAAACTTTCACAAGTAACGTACATTACATATGTAGAGAATGTGCAGTGTGCATAGATCAGTTAAGGATGACTCTTTTGCTCTTTGTTGAGCAGGTGAATGTCTTTCTTAAACTAGTTTGGACTTTAACCAAACTGCAGTATAAATCTCCATCCATGCCATATGAAAGAGTGGTGTGCAGTAATAAGTCAAGAGGATTGTGGAGTCCACAGGATTTATTGATTATGCATAGACATTTTAAGTCTCAGTCAGTCTCAGAGCTATTCTCAGGTAGAGGGGTTAGCATATACATTACCTGCCTTCTTTCTTCCTGTCTGTAGCCAAGATCTTCAGGGATCTTCTGTCAAATATGATTTCCAACAATTTGGATGAAAGACACAGCGTTGGAACAAATACAAAATATCCTACCCTATGCAATGTACTTCCTCTCTTCCATTCTGAAGTTATCACATATATATGATGATCTAACTCATCAGTACTTTCTAAATTCTAGTGCTTTTTGAGAGCTGTAGCTGGTAGCACAATGAGACTGTGCTACCAGTCTCATTGACTTTTAAAAAAGAAATTCAAAACCAACAAGGAATCATTTAATCTACTCCTGGGGAAATTCTTACTCCCCTTCTGTTCTAGGAGCATTTCCTTTAAGCTTCTGTCAGATATCGACAAAATTTCTTGTCCTGCAGGACTGCAAGATACTCCTAACATCTTCTGTGACATGATGTCTAAACGATTGTTGCTTTTCAATGAATACACATGTTGAAGCACCATCAGCCTTCATGTGTAAAGGCATTTCCAAGACAGCCATGTGCAATCTTAGAAACATTCCTTTTAGAACTTATGGCAGAAGCCCGTTGGAATTCTGAATATGTATCAACAGTATGGTAAATCAACATGCTACATATTTTAATTCTTCAAACTCTGAAAAATGAAATATATAATCTATTGCATGGTACTGCTCCAGGGTAGCATCAGTAAGTAGAATCTGGATTTCTAACTCAATATGTTGCATCTTTATGGACTGCCATTTGAATTCCTCAAGCCTTCATGGACTTTTCTCATCTGGAACTACCTCTTTTGATGTTATTGTAAGTTCCAGATTGGATTCCTCTAAAGGTTCCCTATTTTGATTCAAAGAATCCTCCAACTTCTGTCTGCCTTATTTTGATCCTTCCTAAAGAGGATATACAAAACTATAATCATTATTGGAAAAAAATGCATTTTATACTAATAAGTGAAGCAAAGTCATATGGAATCTAGATGTGTTGTGCCATTGTGTTTTCCTCCATTTCTTCCAAACTCTCTCCCTAAGAACTTTACTTTTCTATTTTTCTTTTTTTTTTAATATTTTATTTATTTATTATGTATACAGTATTCTGTCTGCATGTATGCCTGCAGTCCAGAAGAGGGCACCAGATCCGATTATAGATGGTTATGAGCCACCATGTGGTTGCTGGGAATTGAACTCAGGACCTTTGGAAGAGCAGACAGTGCTCTTAACCGCTGAGCCACCTCTCCAGCCCCTACTTTTCTATTTTTCAACCAAACATTTCTTCCTATGAATTTTTATACCCAGCTTCCCTTCTCATTTATTGTATTCCGAACTGAGAAGCTTGGGGCTTCTCAGTCTGTAACTTGTGTTGCTGTTGGCCCTGCCCTGGCCGTTCAGCTGGTTCTTCCAGTGGGCTGTTGGCCCCACCCCGATTCTTATGCTCACAAAGAAGAGCCAGAAGGGGCTGGCAGTTTTTCTCCCAGTGCTCATGGGCTCCATATACCACCCAACTCTGGCTGGAGCCATTCTTACTTCTAGGCCACAGCAGGCCTCTCCTATGCAGACCCAAATTGGGTTACAGGTTTTCCCATAGGCCACTTAGCTCTCTCTCTAGTGAGTTTTGACTATGCTGCATTTGAGAGAAACCACAGCTACTATGCCCTGAGGCTCTGAAACAAGAGAACTGGCTTTTAAACTCGGTAAATACTTATTCATCTTCTTCTTCTTTTTTTAACATTTATTTATTTCTTCAAGTTACATCTCAATCACAGTCCCCTCCCTCCTCCCCCTTATCCTCCTATCTGCTTTTTTTTTAATTTAAGGTGCATCTTTTCCCCCCAACAGCTCCCCCTTTTAGTCCAATAAAAGGCTCTTTTCCTTGTAACAATAAATACAATACAAAACAATAAGAACAATTAGGCCACAGTTATGAAAATTATGAGGTATAACATACATTCCCAATGTCCAGTTCACATGTATTTGGCAACTGATATTAATATTCTATTTTCTATCTATCTCAATGAGTTTAAAGTTCTATGCTTAACTCAATTTCCATCCTAATTCATCCTAAATCCAGCTGAATTACCAACTTAAAAATATCTTCTTAGACCTTAAAGAGCCATTTTCTACATCTTAGACCTTAAAGAGCCATTTTCCATACTATCTCTCTGCAGTTTCCTGCTCCTTGGCTAGGAAACCTCCTTCTCAGCCATCTCCCCCAGCTCACTTCACAATGTTGTTCTGGGAAGCTTTTCACTTTCAGGGCATGCCTGAGGCTCTGGTCTGCTTTCAATCTTTTTTAGAAACCAGGCCTCTTGCCCAGCTAGCTTGACTTTCCCCCCATCTTTTATCTTGGACTTCTCAGGCTGTAAGATTGTATAACATGCCTCATGTTGGGTACCATTGGTAAATTGTGTGTCTTTCCTCCCAGTCCCAAGCTCCCAGAAATAAGGGCTCTGTCACTCAGAATATATTTACAAACACATTGGCCATAAACTTTGTCTCATCCTCTGACTATTTCTTAATTTAATATCCCATTTATTCTAATGTAAGTTTTGCCACATGGCTGGTTAACTCTGCTCAGCTCCCATACTTCTGTCCTACTATATGTTCCTGGTGAATCTACCCATGTCTGGCACATTGCAGAATCCTTTCTGCTTACTGGATGTCCCACCTGTACTTTTCTATAGGCCACAGGTTTTTTTTTTTTAATTGACAGGTGATGCATCCATACAATACATGGGTATTCTTTTTACAACCACCAATCTGTTTGTTGAACTCTTGGAAAGCCGAAATGGGTATTATCTCACAGCCCCTGGGGAGAGTCAGCAATTTCTTTCTAAATCTACAAAACCTGGTTCCTTGTGACAGATTACCCGCTTCTGTGTTACTAGGCTAACAGCCCACCAGAGCCTCCAAGCTGGAGTCTGAGAACACCCGCCTACACACAGGTGCTGTAGTCATTCTCACAGGTAGGCAGCAGGGCGAGCATGTGACCAGAGTTACACTACGTAGAATAAGAATAGCCCGTGACTTGAACATTTCAATTTTTGGTTATCTCTAGAGCCACGTTTCCTGGGGTGTGGGAGTGTGGAAGCTCTGAGCGACTTTCCACTTGGCTGGATGAGAACAATAGCCTGTGAGGTAAGCAGCCATCTTCAGAGGAAATCTTCTAAGTCAAGGACAAACTTAGAGCCTAGACTGGGCTCCCTCCATGTGGGGGCCTACTGCTATCCCTGTACTTTTAGTTCCAACTGGCTTTTTGTCTCTAGCACCACTCCTTTGTGATCAGGCCTGACCTATTGTGCCAGATTTTTTCAGGCAGGCCAGGTGTCAGGAGTGCCTAGGGGTGTAGGGGGCAGGAGAGGGGCCCTCTTTCCTGTAGGGGATCCCCCTTGTAGGGGATCCTGCCATTTCAGTTGTGTCAGACGTGTTAGGAAGATTCCTTTCCATCTCTTTGTGAGTGAGGACCAGCCCTGGCCATGCCTCTGAGCCTGACACTTGTGTCAGATTCAAATCCTCTCCAGTGGCTCCCTGGGACCTATGACCTCTCCCCCATGCCCTATCCAACCATACACGGTCTCTGTCCCAACGTCATTTTATCCTGTTCTCACTTTTTATATAGCTTGTCCTTATCCATCCTGAAGCTCACCACAAACACCTTTTTCTCTGTACTCCTTGGTGTTTGTACACTAGGCAAAAGTTGTAAGAGTGTTGCCTCTGCATGCCTGTGGTACATTCTTTGAGGAGACAACAGGGACAAGGTGAGGTAGGGGACAAGACTCCTGCAGGTGCGTGGGGGTAGGGCTCTTATGCTCCGGGCCTGGGCTCCCAGCTCTTAGTGGCAAATCACCCCATCTTAGTGGTTCTTTTCTGGAGGACAGGATGCTGCTCAATGTCATATGGTGGCAGAGCTGCCCCACAGCATAAGGCCTCCTGGTCCTGTTGTCATTATGAGAACTCTACTTTTTATGTTTAAAAACGTTTTTTCATTCAATTAATTTTATGTATATGGGTATTTTGTCTGCATGTATATCTGTGCACCACCTGCATGCAGGCCAGAAGAGGGCATTGGATCCCCTGGAACTGTAATTACAGATAGTTAGGAACTGCCATGTGGGTGCTGGGAATAGAACCCTGGTCCTCTGGAAGAGAAACCAGTGCTCTTTAATGCCAAGCCATCTCTCCAGTCCTTCCATCCTGTTTCTTAAGCTTATCTTCTCACCTGTAGAAAGAAAGACTCTGAAACACTTAAGTGGATTGGAAGGTGGGAGCTGTGGATAGAAGTTGGAGATACTGTGCTCATACCAACTGTTTACGTGGTGTTCTGCCCTCCCCACTGTTCCCAGCTGCCTGCATCTCCCAGGCCTGTGGATAGGAAGATGGAATGAAGGTCTCTTTGAGCCTTTGATCCTCGGGAAAGCTCAGCTCTGGTGGCCTGAGAGGACTCCTTCAGAGGAGGACCTGGGTCTTAGCAGGAAGGAAGGAGCAGGCTGGTTACCACTCAGTCAGGGATGCATGAGTCTGGGGTGGCTCAGTTCACATTTGAGCTGCTGGCCTGGCTACCTTGAGACAATGTCGGCAACAGGTCCCAGAATGGTTGAAACACTGTAGGGAGAGGTGCGGCTTCACTCCTCCCCTGTGGTTCCATCCCTCTCACAGTGTGGAGCTCGGCACTGGGGTGAGACTCCGTAACTTCCTTCACCCTGAATGTGAATCACTAACTGGAGAAGGTATGGCCTGAAACCTGAAGCACCAGAATCTAGTTCTTGGAAGGTAGTAGAAGGTAAGAAGAGTCTCAGTGATTCGCAAGAAGCCTGGGGCCTGGTGAGTAAGGAGGGATTGGATGGCCGACCTCAAACACTCAGATTGCTGGTGTGCGCCTCACCTTCATGCCACCATGCACCCTCCCAACCAGCTGGGCACTGCAGTCAGAACCAGGGTCTGCGTCCCCCTTTCTGGTGGCAGCAAGGGTCATGCCCAAGATGGGTAAGAGTGAGACTGTGGGTGAGGGTGTCCCCAGTGGAACCAGCCATGTCCTCTATGGAGAAGGTTGCTTACCTCCAAGGAGAGATGACCAGGTTCCCTGTTGGGACCTGGGTCCACCAGGGGCCAGGCCCAGCTGTAGTCTGCCTCCTGGTTCATATTTACCATCATCTCTGTCTCTCTGTACTCCAGAAGAAAATTCCAGCTTTTCTCTCTATGTCTCTCTTTTTAAATCTCATGTAATGTAAATGCCCATTTACTCAAGGGCACATACACATACATACCTGTGCCATAGCTTACATTGGAGGTCAGAAGACAACTGGGGTAGGGTGGCTTCTCTTGCCCTGGCTTGCATCAATGGACGAAGTCACCCACAGCCTTGCATCAATTTTCATGTGGGATAACTGTTACATTGTACCTGAGAGAGCTCTTACTAAGCTTGCTTTTCAAAGTGCCCCTCAAAATCATTCATGACCTGGGACAAGAGATTCCTATCCGTGGGACTTAGTTGAAGCCTTTGACACAATTCCCTGAGTGAAGAGTGAGAAGCAACAGACTTTCCGGTAGCACAAGCTTGGTAGGAAAACCAGACTGCAATGAGAAGGGAACATACTGTGGGTTCCCTGTAATAAAGCAGCCCCATTAATTCATTTTCTACCTGTGAGAGGTGACTAGTTCATCAAATCCACACAGAATAATGGGTTTGCATGGGAACAGTCACTCTGTGCTAAAGTGCTGTGGTATTATAAACAGCATCTAATTTGTGGAGGAAAGAAGCAGGCACCTTTGTCACTAATGTGTCGCCATGATCTAAAAGGAGCTGTACAATAGGTGTTCATGTAGTGTCTGGCTGCAAAAGTTAAATACCATCTCATAGGCTCAGGTTTGTAGTTAGTTGTTCAATATGAAGATTAGATTCTGGAACTTGTCCTAGCTAGCCAGGGGCTACAGACCCCACGATACTTTTCAGATGGAAGGAACAGCTGCAAGCACTGTGGATTGCAGTGACTTTCAAATGTGACCCTTTCCCTGGCTCCCTAGATGTGTTCGGACCCCAGGTGTTCTCCTGCGTCCACAGCTCAGGGTGCGTCTTAGCCTTGTTACTGGGACTCTTGGTGGGTGACTCTCTCACCTTGGTATACCACAGGTCTATAGCATTGTTCTTCTCTATAGGTCTTCTACTATTACCCCTCTGCCTGTCCAGCTTGTGAAGCCACCCAGAGCAGTGGCTCTGGGACCTCGGAGACAAGAAACTGTGGGAAGTTTGGGGACTGTTGAGAACATGATACTACAGAATAGAGTTGAAGGCACCAGAAGCTCTAAGTACTGGGGACATTGTCCTTGACAATGGGTATCTATGTTTTAGAGAGAAGAGCCCAGGAGCTGTTCAGTTCATGAAGACACATGGTTCAGCAGTTCCAATCTGGCACTGAAGGCCTTGGGGACTTGTAGGGAGCCACTTGAGGCCATATTGGAAGACCAAAGACTGGATTCCAGTGTCAGCAGGAGCAGGAACAGCAGAATAGATGTGCTCACCAGCAAGAAGCAAAGATGGGCAGGCAAAGCAATTCACATCTGGGCCCCCACTGGAAGGGAAAGCCTTTCTGCCTTACTTAATCCTTCCTGGGAATCCCCTCCCAGGCTCACCCAGAAGCAAGTCTCTTAGTTGATCCAGGATCAAATCAAGTTGACAAACAAAACTGATCACCACATTTATCTTAAAATACAAAGAAAAATAATGTAAAAGGGCCTGGGGACATAGCTCCAGTGGAGTACTTGCCTAGCATGTACGAGGCTCCAGGCTCAGTCTACACTCCCACAATTAGTTAATTAAAGAACCAGGGCAGAAGAGAGGCCACTACTCATGATGCCAAGTTTCTCAGGAAGTTGACACTAGTCCATGATGTTTGTAAGGGACACTTTTGTGAAACTTTGTCAGTTTTCAGAGGCTGCAGCAAAAATAACCACTCTGGCAATTCACGTCATCATGGCACAAGGTTCTTGTTGGGACATCCATGAAATGTAGCGAGACAAAGCTATGAATAACACCGTGGGGCATGTTATAGATTTATGGCTCCTTGAGAAGACCTCTTAGAACTCAAAATGAATCAACTGGTCTAGAGCCATGCTCCAGGCTGTCAGATATCTGGCTATAAATGTCAAGCTCTTGTAAAGCAGTCCTGATCTCAAGGCCAAATGTGAAATTAGTAACTCAATATGATGATTAAATTTCAGGACTCTCTCTCTCTCTCTCCCCCCTCCTCCCCGCCGTGGGACAAGTCACCAAAGCCTCAATGAAGACTCTCTGTCTAGTGAAACAGTGAATTTTACCTTTTCTCCTTTGTGACTTTGTAAACATTGTGCAACAAGCTTGCTTATATTGTTATCAGAAAAAAAAGCAATGGAATTATTTAAAAATTTGCCTAGTAAAGTTATGAGAATTCTTTTTTAAAAATAATTAATTTATTTATTTGTGGGGAGGGGGGCCATGTGAGTGCCACAGTGTGTACATGGTGGTCTGCTCTCTCCCTCCACCATGTGGGGCCCAGGATGGAACTCAGGTCATTAGACTTGGTAGCAGGTGTCTCTTCCTGCTAAGCTGTCTCACTGGCCTCAGAATTCTTAAAAAGACTACAAAAACCCACATAACATTGTTTTATATCACACTCTTCATGTGCAAGAGGGGATGGGTGCTGAGTGCTGTTTGGAACATTTGGATTTGCTTTGGGGCCATGCAGCCTAGTTTATCGTGAGTCATGTGGCAGAGGAAGGCTTATGGCTGGGTACAGAAGGAAAGGAAGAAAGTTGCTAGAGCCCTAAATCCCCTTCAAGGGCATGTTCCCAGTGGTTAGAAGATCTCCCATTAGGGCCCACCCTTTGAGCCTCAATTGAGGAATTGCTTCCATTGGGCCAACCTATAGGCGTGTCTGTGAGGAATTTTCGTAATTGCTAATTGACCTAGAAAGGCCCAGCCCACTGTGGGTGGTACAACGGAAACCTCAGCAGAAAACAGATCAGACACCAAAGAAGACGA
>CAJQZJ010000918.1:199696-222055 GCA_907164525.1 Lophiomys imhausi
GTGTGTGTGTGTGTGTGTGTGTGTGTGTGTGTGTGTGTGTGTGTGTGCATCCCAGTCATGGTCTATCCATGTGTGTACAGCTGTACATGCCATGGTTTGTGTGTGTGTGTACCATTTATGCCAACCATTGTCTCCTCTGTGTTAGTGTATTAGTCTGTGAGTGCCCTGCCATGCAACAGGCCAGCCATCCAGGAATAGGACAACTGTTAGTACTATTGTTTGTTTTGGTCCCTGTCTCACAGCCACTTCCCCTCTTCATGCTGTTTCCCCAGTTCTAACGAACCCTGGCGATTGTTTCTGGGTTCTGAAATGCATTGTGTTTGTCCTCTCATAAAGTCTCACTGGAGGTGAGACTGCCAGTAAAGCAGAGACAGTCCTTGTTGCATGATATTATGGTTGAATCGGAAGTGTCCCTACATGTGTGTGTTTTGAATGCTCAGTCCTCCGTGGGTGTATTTGGGGGCTCTAGAACCTTTTACATGTGGGCTCCACATGGCAGAAGTGGGTTACTAGAAGTGGTCTTTGAAGGTTTTACCTCCTCCTCCCCTGATTCTTGTCTAGTGTGCTCAACTCTACCTGCCCCCGTAATGTCAAAACCCTATATGCTTCTCCCACTTCTGTGACCTTTACCACCTCTCCCCATCCATGATGGATAAAATTGCTGAAACTGTGAGGCAAAAGAAACCTTTCCTCCCCTAGGGTGTTTTTGTCATTGTAATAATAAATAGTCAACAAAGACCTGATCACCTGACACTGAAGTACTCAGTTTCTTTGAGCCTCCAAATATGATTTTCTATATATCAGTCTTTTCTATGATAATTGACTGCCCCTCCTGTTCTCCCAAAGTCACTCCCAAAGCATGAAAAGGATCAATATTCAACAAAATGGGGCTGACTCTCACAGCCTTTGTACCTGATCCTCTCACAGTTTGCAGCATCTCCAGGTGCCCTAGCCTGACTCCTCACATTAGTAGGATGGCTTTCCTGTGTGCTCTTTTTACCTTATGACACTCCACCCCTCTGACAATTTACTCTACTGGATAATCCCAACCTGTGGTCTTTACCAAGCCTGTGATGTCAAAAAATCTCAAAATATCAAAAGAGGAATCAAAGCCACAGTATTTTACTCACTCATTCATTCATTTGCTCATTCATTCATTCACTCATGGAATCAATATTTGCTATGAAAATCCTACTAATCGGGCAATGTGTTGAATGCTAGGGTAGAATAATGAGCAAAGAAATCAGTTAAGCATCCTCATTCATGATGCATCTTTGCAAAGTGAGATGCACAATCCTGGGAAGGAAAGGGGCAGGTTAAAGGTTTATGTTATAAAAGAGCAGTCTAGGCAGAGCTATCAGAAAAGGCTTTTAGCAAAATGACTCTAGAGCCAAGATCCGAGTGCCAAGCATCCTGGCTAGATAAAGACATTTGTGGTGGCATTTGATCATCTAGCTGGAAGGAACAGCAAAGTCCATTTAGGAGCCTCTAGAGTGTGCAGGACTGAAAGGAACCAGCGTGGCAAAGCACAGAGAACAAAGGCCATCTTGACAGGGACCTTGGGCTGGTTGGAGAATTGGTATTTATTTTAAGAGCAAAAGAAAGCCCCTGGAGAGCTTTAAGCAGAGCTATAGGGATCAGATATGCACTTTAAACAAAAGTCATAGGGAAAGAGTGTGAGGACCAAGTTGGAAGAGAATCCAATCCAGCCTAGGAGGAGGTCACTGATGTGGCCCAGCGAGAGGCAAGGACAGTCTAGGCTAAGACAGCAACAGTAGGCGGTGAACGTATCTGGAATCTTAGGAGCTACTGTGGTTAGTACTTTGGGAATGGGTTGGTTTGTGTGATGTGAATAACGGCAGTGGTGGGGATTATTCAGTTTTCCTACTTGAGTGACCTCAATAGTAAGTATTGATGTAGAGTCATAGATACAGGCCCATGAAGCAGGCAGAGAGGGGCTAGGGAAAACACACATTAACTTTTGGACATGGTGGGTTTGAGGTTGGGAAGTCCGGCTGAGATGAAGGTACAGACAGAAGAGACTAGGGGACACATTGCAACACCAGGCTCCTAAGTCTTTGAGAACATCTGTAGTCTGTCATGTTTTCTGTTTTCTGATGGCTCTACCAGATACGGGGTGCTTTCCCGGTATGACAAGCAGCAAGGGAGACAGAGTCACCCTGGCATGAGCAAGAAACAGGAAAAGCCCCTGTTTAAAATGCAGCTTCAAGCGGGGTTGCAGCTAAGTTTGTAGTGTGCTTGCCTAGATCTGAAAAGCCCTGGGTCCAGTCCCCAGCACTGTGCAAAACTGAGCGTGCTGGCATGTGCCTGTAACCCCGGCACTCTGGAGGCAGAGGCAGGAGGATCAGAAGTTCAACATTATATTATGCTACAAAGAGAGCTTGAGGCTAGGCTTGGATACATGAGAAGCCTGTCTTAAAAGTAAATATTTAAGAATAAAGGTATCTTCAAAATACAGTAATAGATATTTAGAAACCACAGATGATAGTATAGCATGTTGATAGCCTAGAGTTGTTTAATGAACTGGTAATACTGATGAGCTAGGGATTCAATTCCTAAATGGAGTACAGTTCTACAAGCCTATCGTCTCAGCTACTTGAAAGGCAGAGGGAGGCAGTAGGCTCACATGGGCTCAGAATCCAAGGTTAGCCTGGGCAACATAGTGAGACTTCCTCTGAAAAACAAACAGAGAAACGAAGGTTTAGAAAAAGGATGTTTAGAAGTAGCTGACTCACTGTCTCCCTGAGTCACTGCTCAGCCTGGCTGTGAGCGATGGTGAACCTGAGATCTCCTAACAGCAGAAAACAGGCTTCATGTGTGCTCTCAACCTGTCCCTGTCACTTTCTGTGCCTTGCCTGGGGCTTTTCATGAGTCAGAATTGAATCTTCCTAGAAGTTTGAAAAGTTGCTCTAGGTTTTAGAGGCAGGATTTTAATTTATTGTGAACCCCCCACCCCGGGTTTCTCAAAATGCTGGGGATGAAACTCCAAGCCTTGCTCATGCTGGCCAGTAGTCTACTACCGAGCCACACACACCAGCCCTCAAGTCCTTCTTCATGCCTCATGCTCCCCTCAATTGCACTCATCTCTGTGTCTTTAGAGACTGATGAGGGTGAGGGACACAAAGGGTCTCATTGGAACACCTCTGTCCCCTTTATTCAAATCCACAAGTGTTTCCCCCATTTGCTCAGACACCATGGCTTCTACAAGCTGCCCTCAGTTCTCTACCCCAAACCCCATTCCAACCTGGGAACTGCTTTCAGACTTTCTAGTTGCCCCATTAGCTTTTCTAATTTTCTAAACACTAGCTGCTGAAGTTTCCTGAAGGTGGGGGGGGAACTGACCAGAGGCCCAGCAGCCTGTGGGCCCCTTTCAGGCCCCACCTCCTTTCTCTGGCTTTGTGGGCGGCCTTGCTGAACTTTACACATCCTGAGAAATAATGAGCATGTGCCACTTTGTGATGTCCTTTAAAACCCTGTAGTTCAGAGGCACATTTCCATGTATGGACATGGGCTGCGTACCCTCCCATTCCAGTGGCTCTGCAGTGGTCTGGCATGGGAACAGCTCAGGACTTACTTAGTCATTACCGGATTGCTGTGTTTGGGTGGAGTCCAGCACCTGGCTTTCATATATACCATCATTGCTGCCTCGTCTCAGTGCCTTTTACACTCATCAGCAGCTGCTTTGCTGGTCCACTGTTTCCAGGGGACCGTCTCTCCTTGCCAGAGGTAGGGATAGGATGCAGTAGGGAATTTTGTTTCTTTCTCACTTCCCACTGGGATACTGAGCCCAGTAACGAAAACAGCCAGACCCTGACAGAGTGAGCTCCTCTATGAGGCAGGCAGAGGGTAAGCACCTCTGAGCAGAGCTCACTCCACTGAGCAGAGCTGTTCCGTGCCAGAGGGGCGACAGTGGCTCTCTCAAGTGTAGGCGGAGGCTGGTCATCTTCTCTCTCTTGGTATGTAGAGTGGTTGGAACACTTCTCAGAGGGAGCCCTTTGCAGGATGGCCTGCATGGAGGTTGCCTTTGGGTTAAATCCGGGTAGAAGGCCAGCCCCAGGAGCCCACATCTCTCTCCCAAACTCTGTGTGTCTGGCACAGCCTGTCTGTTGCACTGGGCTCCCATGACTCTACACTTCCTTTCAGGCTCTTGGGGTCCCAGATGGAATATTCAAGTAGGAGACAGGGTCATACTCTGACTCATACCCAGTGAAGAGAAAGGGGAGGCAAGAAGGATATGGAATTCTGCTCATGCAGCTCTCTACACTTGAAGTATTTAGTGGAAGGGGACTGCAGATGTAACCCCACTAAAGAAGCTTTGAGGGCCTGCATCAAATGCCTCTGTGGTGACAAGAGCTGGCAGTGTGACAGCCTGAAAGAAGAAAGGACAGAGCAGGGGCTGGATCTTTCCTAAGCGCACACTGGGAGCTGGCTGGACAGGCCTGGCTGGGCCCTGAGCAGCTGCAACAGATGAATTGGTCCTCTGTCACCACCTGTTCTGTCCCAGAGTAGACAAGCACACAGCCTCTGTGCTCCAAACTCCCCCAACAGCCGGATCCTAATCACCAATTCCCACACTGGTGGAGCAGTGACCGCGCAAAGGAGACTGGGAGACGCCAGCGCTGAACAAGCATTTCATGTGGCACCTGGTTTGACCACCTGGCTCCACACGGATGCAAACCAGGGTTCTCATTTCATAGACGAGGCTGCTGAGGTCAGAGAGGCCAAAAAGCAGCTCAGTGGTGAGCCAAAGGCCACAAGTCTCATGAGTGCCTGCTAGGCGTTCCCAGACACCTAACTTGGGTGAGCTCTGCCGGATAAGCCATCCATTTTCAACTGGCTTGTAATACAGTGTCGTTTTCCTTTCTGGGAGAACAGTGTACTCTCGTTTTACACAAGAATAACAGGGTTATAGAAAGAATAAAAGGGGAGGAAAATGAAAGCATCTGCTGTCTTCACCCGGAAAGAACATAGAATCAACACTTTGGTTTATTAAAGTAATCTTTTCATGCACATACTTTTTACGTAATTATGTTCATTTACAGGACATTTTACAGCCTACTTTTCTCACTAAACACTGCACACATTTCCTCTAGTCATTAAGAGAGCTTCAAAAAATAGAATAGAGAGTGATCCATTGTTGACCTCTGGCTCTGGCCGTCACACAGGTGAACACACATGTGCATGGGCACCTGCATGGAACATGTGCATACAACCACATGAATTTGTATGTAACACACACACACACACACACACACACACACACACACTCTATCCTTAGCTGACAATTCCATTTTCCTGCTGTTGTAAATAATGTTGGGGCTGGAGTTGGGGAGCAGAGCTATCTATGTATGTCTTGAGCTTGTACCATGCAGATCCCTGAGAAGTGATTGATTAGGTAAATGATGTGAGCTTTTCCAGGTTCATGGTAAATGTTGCCCAGTTACTCTTAAAGAGACAGTAATTCTTCTACACAGCTACCAATAGTCCCTTCTCTGGGAACCCTGTCTAGTTTGAGTGACAGTTCTTAATAAAATGATCAAACCAACACCTTCAGCCATTATTTTCCATATGGCTTCCAGTTCTATTAGTTATTTGTGACTCAGTTTCCTACCCACTAGGCTCTTTGCCAAGCACCTCCATGAACATGTCCATTAGCCCCCCCCCCCCCCAGTATCCCTGGGCCAGTCTTATGATTACCTTTGCTCGGCAAAACAAAAGTCTGAGACACAAAGAGTTGCAGTGAGTTTCCAACGCAGACAGGGAGGGAGTGGTGAGGATTCATAACATTAAAGAGGCCAAACCTGTCCCTGGGGCACCTCGTCTTGACCTGGGATACTACCAGCAACCTGGACCAGTTTCCTCTGGGTTTGGGTGGGAAACCCACTAGGAATTTCGTGGTCAGCTGGGATAACTCACTGGTAGGATGGTGAAGTTGAGGCTAAAGCTGGCCTGGAAATCAACAAAAGCAGGCCAGAGCTTTCGACTCCATGAGCACACTGGCCTCCACACATGACTGTGGTGGAGTGAGCTCTCTGCAGAGATCAGAAGAATAGCATTCTTCTTGGGATAACTTGAAAAGTATGCAGCAGCTGAAACATCACACAGTGGCTGATTTACAAGGTACACTACAGAGTGAGAGCAAAGACAGAGGCTTCTGGCCTGGGGCCAGCTGCTGGAGACCTGCATGCGGGAGGCACAGATCCACTCACTGAAGGCTGAGGATGTCATTATTTTATTTTGGGGGGCCTTTTGAGGTAGCATTTCACTCTGTAGCCCAGGATGGCCTACAATCTTCTGCCTCTGCTTCCTAAGTGCTGGGTTTCATAGGTGTGAGTCACTGTACTCAGCTTGACTTGAGGACGTTAGTCAGCAGAAATGGCAGCAGAGGGCCCCAGCTGGAACTGTAGGGTGGGCCAAAGGGTAGAAAAGGACTGAAGGAATGATAGGACAGATCGCATGTGGACGAGGGAAGTTGGTTTGAGGGGCGATTTTATTAGGTAGCCGACCATCACTATTACAAATTGCCAGAGTTGATCAACTTATGAAGAAAAAGAGTCCTGGCTCACAGTTTTGGAGACAGCACACCCTGGTGGAGCATATGACAGAGGAAAGCCACACATGCCATGGCCAGGGAAATACAAGAGAGCAGAAGAAGGAGCTGGGATCCCACAGGCCCTGTGAGGACACATCCCAGCCACCCAAGGATCTCCCACTATGCCCCAACTCCTGAAAGGTCTTTGCCGCCCGACAGCACCACCCTAGGGACTTTTAGGGCATTGGCCTGTGGGGGAAATTGGGATCCAAACTAAAACAATAGTGCCCTTGATGTAGGCTACAGGACCAGAGCTAAGTCTGCGGTCTAGGAAGAGGATGAACAATGTGCAGGGGACAATTACAAATTCCTAAACAGGTGATAAGAAATGCTCTTGGGATTGGAGAGGAGGATGTTGGATATAGGGGAGGCAGAAAAGACTTTGACTGGGGGCATGGGCTTGAAGCCAGAGGGATAGAGGGGAGTGTAGAGCTAAAATCTGCAGGCTAGAGGCCCAGTCGGAACTACTGGCGATGGTTGTCTCCTGCCTCCTTTGCTCTATTCCCTCATGGGTACAGCTGTAGTCCTGTTGTTTCTACCTGACAACACATAACAAACACACTGGCTCCTTCCAGTTCCACGCTGCTGGGACTCCCATAATGAATGGCTAGCTTGTTAATGTTCACCTCCAGTGGACTTCCTACATGCCCTCTCAATGCCCCCGACTCTTTCTTCCTGCGGCTACTAAGGGAAAGTGCGATTGGTGATCCAAACGATGACCATTATGAAAAGGAAAGGAGACATTAAAAATAACTGTTCAGACAAGCAATATGAGCCCGGAATGTCCAGAGGAAATAGGCATGTTGGCTTCCAGTCAACGAAGCCTTAGTAAACGAGTTACATCACCATGCCCCAGCCCCACCCACAAAGACTTCCCTTCGCAGTTAGTTTTTTTGTTCTGGTTCTCTGAGGAGGACTCTGCTTATGTAATGCAGGATGGTCAGGAATTTGGGATCCTCCTGCCTCTGCCCCCTGAGCACTGAGACGACAGCTGTGATCGCCAAGTTAGGCTTGTTGGCTGAACCCCCATGCCTTTTCTCCTGGCCCTCTTCCCAACCTTGCCTTCCCCCTTACATCTCTTTTCCAAAAGCTATCACTGCAGAAGCCTTTTGCCAATGTCAAGAAACTGTACCAGCTTTTGACTGTCCACACCTCCTCCAGAGCCTTCAGAGCCAGCTCGTCCCCTATTTACCTGTGGTTCCCCCCTCACTGGAGTACAAGCACCTTGAGAATCTCTATGCGTGTCATCTCCAGTCTTCGGGGGTAGAGGAAAAGTCTGGCATGTCATTGATGCCCAGTGAATGCAGGAGTTAAGTTTGCTGTGGTGCCAAATGATCAGGAAACAGCAGATGTGTGTATCTACCCCAACGCATGGGTCTTTGACATCCGGCTGTTTCTTCCTTGGCCTGATGTTGTTTCTTTGTGTAACTGACCTAGGAGCCTTCTGATGAGCAGGGGGCGGTAGGCCTTAGTGGAGAAACAGTCGCCAGGGTGTGTGACCTGTGACCTGTGACCTACCAGACTCCCTGTGGTCAGCACACCAGTTTGACCTTCTACCTAGATTACATCAGACTAACTCATCTCTCATCCTTCAGCTAGCGAGGCTTCACTGCGTGCGTGCATGTGTGTGGGTGTGAGTGTGTGTGTGCCTGTGCATGCATGTGTTCGTGCATGCATGTGCCTGTACATGTGTGTGTGTGTGGGGGTGTGTGTGGGTGTGCATGTGTGTGACTTTTCTATTGCTGTGATTAAACATCATGACCAAAACAACTTACAGAAGAGTTTATCTGAGGTTATGATTCCAGAGGGTTAGAGGCAGGCATGATGGCAGAAGCAGGAAGTTCAGGGCTCACATCCTGAAGCATAGCATGAAATAGAGAAAGAACAGGGGTCGGTGAGAGGCTTTGAAATCTCAATGCGTAACCCCAGTGATGTCCTTCCTCCAGCAAGTCCGTGTCCCCTAGGCCTCCCCAACATTGTCACTAACTGGAAGAAAAAGTGTTCCGATGCCATGGCCTATGGGAGACATTCCTGTTCCAACCATCACAGTGTTCGTGCCTATGTATTTGCCCTTTTGGCACAGGATCCAGCCATCATGCGCAGGCTGGCCTCGAAATGCCAGGCTCACAGGGCTGGTGAGATGGCTCAGCATGCAAAGGCTCTTGCTGCCAAATCTGATGACTAGAGTTGAATCCCGGGACCCACATGGTGGAAAGAACCAACTCCTGTAAAGTGTCCTCTGACCTCCACTCCCATGATGTGGTATGAGTGAATGTGTGTGAGTGTGTGAACAAATATATACATAATTAACAGCAACAACAAAATAATAAATTCCTGGTTTAAGTGATCCTCTCAGTGGAGTTTTCTGAATGTCTAGGATTACAGGTACACCCCACTGAACTCGGTTGGCTTATAAAACTTTTGATCTTATTCTTTTCATATAAAAATCATTGATATCTAATTTTGGGTAAAAATCCAAATTGCTGAGCATGGCTCTCAAGAGGGTTCTATCTTCAATCTGCTGTCCTTAGCTGGTCCAGGGTTTCTCCAAACCCAAGCCTAATCCTTCCTGTCCCCCTGCTTTCAGCACTCCTCCGTGGGTCTAGTGGGAAGGTTCCTTTGTTCTGCTGCCTTCTGCTCACTTCGTTTTCACACAGTTCCATCAGCCTGTGAAGTGAATGTCCTTACGGATGCTTTGTGCTCCTCATAGGGGCTCATCCCTAGAATAGCATTTATCAGGCATTATTTTAAATAGTTATTTCCTATGTCTCTATTCCCCTAGAACTTAAGTTTACAGAAGAAGGGTTCATTATCCAGAACGTGGAGGAGTGGTTCAAAGATGACTAGGGACCTCCTAGCACAGCACGTACATTGAGTAGCTCATGTTCTGGGTTATATGTTAGTGACTGACCTACAGTTTACTAATGATTGGACCTGGACTCTAAAGTTGTATCTACCCCAGTATAGTGGTTTGAATGACACTGTTCCCCATGGGCTCAAGTATTTGAACATATAATTCCTGTTTGGGGGAGGTCTAGGAAGCCTTGTTGGAGGAAGTATGTCACTGGAGGTGGGCTTGGAGAGTAAAAAACCCTCTGCCATTTCTAGTTCATTCTCTCTGCTTCATGCTTGTGGCTCAAGATATGAGCTCTCAGCTTCCTGCTCTACTCACCATGTCTGCCCGCTGTGATGGTGATGGACTCTTATTCCTTGTTGGGCACGTGGACTGTGCCACCAGAGAAACTGGCATGAAACTGGTGAGATGGAAGTAGGTTTGAACCCAGGGAATCTCTACTTGAGGTTTAAAATCTCACCCTGAGAATGGCAGGAGTTGAACAGCTCCCTCCTGGTTTTCCCATGCCTGACTCAGAGCATGTCATCCAATGACTTCCACAGGTGACCATGGGTAGCTAGTTTGGCGCTCTGCACTAGGGATTCCTTCCAATGCAAATAGAACATCACCAACATCTTAGCCTCAGCCAATAGAATGTCTTCACCCCCAAAATCCCTTCCCACTTCCACAGTTTATAAACCCTCATTCACCCTGGAATAAACACACATATATCTAAGCTGATTCACCGAATACCATTTGAGCTGTTTTAATATCGTCTAAAAGAGCTCTAACACAAAAGTCGCTGGGGAAGGCTATGTCCAACCTCAGCACTTTTCTGCAGGAATGGAATGCTGGAAAATCCTTTCATTCTGGAGTCCCAGATGGCATTCAGCACCCTGATGAGGGATGGAACCTAGAACCACAATTCCTCTGTGAGCCCAAATCAACTCTTTCTTCTATAAGTTGCCTTGGTCACACTGTTTCATTACAGCAATAGGAACGTAACTAACACACCCAAGAAACCAAAGACTGCAAGTCATATCTGTAGATAGGGAGGCAAAGTTTCACACGTTACAGCTCTCTAACCTTGGAGGATGTTGATCAATTTGAATGTAATTTTGTAATTTTATTCCATCGTTTCTTTGTTCCATTGTCGTGCCCCACATTTATCTGTGTGTACACCCCCGACCCAACCTGGCCTCTTCTGAACTAACATTTACATCCCTACAGTTCTATCATTAGCAATATAATATTCAAGTTAAATGACTGTAAGACATCCATGGAAGCTAGCTGCTCAGCAACCCTGAGGGAGAGCCAGTCTAGGGCCTGGGCCAACCAGCAGCTCCTAAGTGTGATGCTTTCTGAACCTAGAACAGAGTTCCTGTCAAGGTCAAGAGCACTAGAGAGAGACCACTGGGTACTGGGGCTCAGCTGTTCCAGTCCAATGCCTGTAGTGTGTGATCACCGGTCTCAGGCTCCTAGTGGGCAGAGGGAGGCCGCCTCAGCTGCTTTTCCCTCAACTCTAGGCCAGGCTCCTGCCTTCTTGAGCCTCTTGCTTCATAGCAACTGGAAATAGGTTACCTGGAACTCTGAGCTGATATGGTCTTTGATAAGGAAACCATATTTGCCATTTACTCTGTGGATTGGGGCTCATGGGGGATACTGAGGTAGGGAGTTACTGGGGTAAGAGATTTATTAAAGGAGTATTTGCATCGTGGATAGACAGAGAGAAGGCAGCAGAGTGGGTCCCTTATAACTTTCAAAGGGAAGTGGGTGGGAAGGATATTCAAAGTTTTCTTTTTTGCTCTGCATTGACGGTGTGAGTGCTCAGCTAAAGAATGTTAGGTGTGGGTAAATATCATTCCTGGTCAGCCATGAATGGGGTCTCTGGGGCAGAAAAGCAAGAATCTATAGAAACCATTCTCAGTAGTCCTGGAGATCAAATTATGATAGCTCACCAAAATGGAGGACTTGGGCAAAACAGCAGGGCCCTGGCTAACACCAGGATTTTTCCTTGCTACCAAGGCAGAAGGAGCTGGAGTGAGGACCACAGGAAGTGAGAGGATCAACCTAAGCAGGGAGAAGAGGGGTCTGTGGGCTGAGAGGAAGGAAGCTCAGGCTTCAAAGCTTCTTCCTGTGGTCCTACTTCCTGAAGCTGTGTGTGTGTGTGTGTTTATGATGCAGGAACTCTGACAGCAAGATGATACAGATCCCTTACTCTGTGGGCAGTCTCTTTTAATCAAGTGAGGAAGCAAGGAAGCTATGATTTTGGGGATGTACCCCAGAGCCCCAGCAAGGACGAATTGAAGGGGAAGCTGCAAGATTGTTTTACCTTTGGAAAAATCTTTAGTGAGATTCTCAAGTTCCTGTGCTAGAAACAAATCAACTTGAGGCACTGATGACAAGAATCTTAGGAAGAAAGCCTTAGCCCATCCTATTGCCTGGCATTTGCCTTGGAAATGGTGACTCCTGTTTACCCTAGAATCACACTTGGGTTTTACCTGCCAGCCACAGCACCATCTGCTGGCCCCGAAGCACTTAGAGCTACAGACCCTAGGCTAAAAATGAACATTTCCTCTTGTCTCTTCAGCATTTCTTTTTCCCTTGCTGGTCCCAAATGGGACTCCTTGCTTCTCCAGAACCACTGCTGATAAGTTAGTTAAAAGAAAAAAAGAGTATAAATCTATTAGAGGGTTATTTCTACAAACACCTCATCCTATTCTTGTTCCCTTTAGATTAAAATTAGGACTAATGAAGTCTAAGCCTTGACTGGCCCATGGGAGTAAGAGTCTACACCAGAATAAGCAAGAATAATTTCTGTCTCAAACAGCCTGGGAAGCTCTCTTCCTGGGGGGCAGTGGCAAGGGATGTGTTTGGAAGCTGTTTGCACAAGCATCCAAGGCCTTCTTAGAGCCACTGCTTGTTGGGAGTGGTTGAGGGAAGGAAGGGTGATGGAGGTCGTAGGACACAGTCACTATGCACATTTGTCCATCCTGTATCCCCTTCCAGGGCCTCCGTGCTAGTTTTTGTTATTGTGACAAAATAGCAGGGAAAGCAAGATAAGGAAGATTTACTTTGGCTCATGGTTTCAGGGGCCCATGGTCCCTAGGCTCTAGTACTTGTGTGTCCAGGGGTACTGAGCAGGAATATCACACTAGCAAAGCAGGGCCAAGGAAAGCTGCTCACCTCACAGTGGCCAGGAAGCAGAAAGAGGAGAGAAGGGAGGGGCAGGAACAAGACATCTTTCAAAGGTTTGATCCTTGTGGAGCAAATGGGTTTTTCTCCACCAGATTCTACTTCTTAACACCCCATTCAGTATGAGCTCCATGGATTAATCCATTGAGCCCAGTGTCTTCATAATAGTGCTACCAGCTGAGGACAGCCTCAATATATGAGCTTCATATCAGGCTGTGACAGGCTGCAGGGTGGTGTTCCATATCAATAGTGGACTTCCTCCTGCGAAAAGAGATGGAAGTGTGTCCAGCTGTCCTCTCAAATGGCAGAACTGAATTCTAAACTACTTCCCTGCTGATTATTTCCAGCCAAGTCCAGGCAACACAACTCAGCTTCTCATTTTTGTCTGCCTGTCCACTGAGAAGTTAAATAAGTGTCACTGGCTTTGGATACTCCCAGTAGCCCCTCTCCACATGGCCACCGGGAGGATGGAAGGCAGAGCCCTTGTGCAGTTAGAAGCCAGTGTGAGTGCAGCATGCTATGGGGCTGGGGAGGGAGAAAGGCTTCCCTTGCTCCACCAGCTTCCAGGGAGGACTGATTCTGCAGCCAGTTGTCTGAGGCTGCTGCAGCCCTCTGCAAGGGTTCTGCCTACCTCCTTCTACCTCACACATGGCCAGATCACCCTGTAGGTGTAGCCCAACTGTGGCGATGTGTCAGTGCAGGCTAGGCCTGCAGTATCCCCTGTGAGTCTGTGAGTCCTGCAGGCTAGGCCAGTGGTAGACATCTGTGGAGGAACACACACAATGCCAGATCACCAGCTGTGTTCCCCACATTCCACAAATGTGTGGAAGACAACCTCCATACATTTCCTGCTGGTAGGTTCCAGCCCCAAGCCTGAATCCTTGAGAAAGTTGAACATCTGCAGATACTGGACTATCATTGGGTTCTCCACCTTCTCTTGTGACCCATCCAGTTCAAGTGGACAAAGAATTTCCAAGATTATGTCCTTCCTGCATTATTCACCCGCTACTGGGTGCCAGCACAGGGCTTTGTGGTCTTTCATCCTTATGTAATGTAGGAGCTAGTTTTTACCAACTGATGTCTGAGGTGTGACTGAGACAAAGGAGCAGAGAAGTAATGGCTGAGGTGACATTCAGATGACAAAGCATGAGTTTACTGATTCCATGAGATTTGGTAGCAGACAGTTTATGATAATTTCCAGATCATACAAGTCAGTTCTAACACTGTCCTTAAAGGACTCCCAGAAGCCGTGGTATATAAGAATATTTTACACAGCTCTGATGAGACTATGAGTGAATACAAGGCTGGGGTCTGTTGGACACTGCCTTCCATGACTTGACATTGCATCCATCCTTGGTCTCCTGAAACAGGGTCTTACCATGTATGTCAGGCTGGCCTTGAACTCATGATCCTTCTGTTTCCACCTCCTGGGACCACAAGCCTACACAACCAAATCTGACTTTGGAGATTTATTTTTAGTCCTAGCAGCATGGCACAGAAGCTCAAGAGAGCACCTGCTCGTTATTAGGTGTGGATTAGGGGCTCTGGGTTGCACGTGGCCTATTGGGGAAGTCTCGGTCTTCCCAGGTCACATGGTCTATTTCCCTTTTTTCCATCCATCCATGCATCATCCAGCTACCCTCTACACGTAGATAGTCAGTTCTCTCTGGAGAACACCAGTTGGAGCCATGTCCGAGATCCCCATTGACTTCCCAAGGGAGCTGCAGATGGTGGCAGATCTATTTCTCTATGACAGTCTTCATAGGTTGCTCTACTGGCTGCAGAAACACCTCCCCCCTTTGTTGCTATTTGAGGGGTGCTCTTTGAGCCCTCCCTTCTTCCATCATTTCGGGGTGCAAACCTCCATCCTTTACCTGTGCTTTCCTACTTCTGCTCCTGTCACGACAGCATCGGCACCAGAAGGTGCACAACACTGGACAACTCCAAAGCCCATCTCCTCCATCCATGCCCCAAGATCTGGGATGCTGGAGAGGGGAGTTATTGTCTATTAAGGAAGGAAGGAAAGTTTGGTGACTGGATAATATCACACAATCATAGAATTGTGAGTTCAGGAGCAGATGACAGGCTCTAGCTCTGGTACAGTCCTACAGTGGGGCATGGGACAGGGCGAGGAAGTTCATGACAAACGTGCTAAACTAGAGTAAGCAGTGGGTGAGGGAAGGAGCTGTAACAAGCTGCAGTCCATCTGCAGAGTATGCTCAAATCAAATCGTTTTTCAATTTCTGGCAGTGCTGAGCCTTGAACCTGGACCTCACATGGTAGGCAGGCATTCCACCACTGAGTCATATACCCTAGTCCCATAATTTATATTTTAATGCCTTATACATGCATTCATATTTTGAGGAAAGGCACCAGATCTTAACGTAAGTATAGACACAGCTGTGATGTTGAGAACAGTTGTAGCTCTTAGAGAAAATTTATGGTCAAATGTCTGCTTATTTGATTTTATCTTAGACCCTCATCTATAACTCTCGCCCTGTGTGGAATCCATAGTTACAACTGTTGGTACCCAATACAGCATATTGATACTTGATTGAGAGCTGTATATATTTTCCCCCAAAGGAACAGGTCAATGTAAACCGATCAATGAATTGTGATTATTTTGAAATTTTATTTTGAGGTCCTGTGTCACAAAATGACATGTGTAATCTTTACAATGGATATGAGAAACTGAGATGCTTTTATTTCTACTATCTGAGAATAAAACTGTAGATAATGTTTCAAACCAGCATCAAAAAAAAAAAAAAAGGCAGAGCAAACATTCCTGTATATAAACTGTACATAGAACAAGGCACTATACATTTCTGGGGGAGATATTAAGGTAGAAAGGCCGATTCGCATAGATTCTTCAGAGTCCACACCAGGAAGTACAAAGTCTTTGTTTGCTTTAGCACCAGAAGCAGACCTCAGCACAAGCCAAACCTAAGGCTGAGGAGGCACGCCTGAGCATGGGGACAGACTGGTGGCAGGCCTAACTCAGCAGAAGCAGCTCTGTCTAGTCTACCTTGAAAATTGTTTTGACACCAAAGAAAAGAATTGAAAGTGAATGAATACATATTGCTTTGTTAAATACATATTTGATTTATATGGTGTTTATATAAATATATATATATATTTAGAATCCACAAACTATCAAAATAACACTTTATAAAGAGAATTGCTTTAAAAAAAAAAAGGCAACACTGAGCCGAAACAGAACAGGGCTACAGCGGCCTCTGAGGCAGCACTTGGCTGAGGGAACGGAAGAGACTTTTTTTTCAGTTTAGCTGAACCATGGAAAAGAACGATCTGAAGAGTCCTCCTACACATTTACAAAATGCTCAACTCTTGGACAAGCCATTGAGTTAATAAGGTCAGGTTTTGAAAAACTCTGCTTCAAAAATACTTCCTTCTTTGACAGAAAAAAATACCAGTTGCCCACCCCCCCAAAAAAATCTATTTTTTGGTCTAGTGGCCATAGAAAGTGACCTCTGTGTGGCTTGTGTCATTTCAGAACAGGCCCTTTGCCTTCTTCAGGTTCACTTGCTTCCAGGTGGGCAGTGCGCTGAATTCATCTCTGGTCATGTCGAGTGCAAACTGGAGGGAATGAATGAGTCGCTCAGTGAATGGCGGAGTGAAAGGATGCTCTTGTCAGAGTGCTATCACATTCCCACCCATGGGCCACTCACCTCGAAGTCTTCATCCGTGAGATAAATCTCAAGCTTTAGCGGGTCTACCCCTTCTGGGAGTGGCCGGGCAAGCAGATCTGCCAGTGGATAGATGGTTTTACACAGCTTGGCTAAGACATCTTCTACCAGGGTGATCTGATTAGAAACTTCAGTATCCTGGAGGGAGGGAGCAGAGAATATTTGAGTAGATACACGTCATCTATGGGGAGCATGCAACCCCCCCAACTCGGTCCCATCTATGTATAGCCTGGGGGTCAGAGCATGGTGTCAGTCCTCTGTGGAGCAGGGTGGGGGTGGGGGAGGGTGGGGGGTGCCCTCTGGATATCCAGGAATTACCTGTCGACCTTCAGAGCTCTACCAAGTTTCAAATCAACCTGTTTCTAAATTGCTTCCAAAAGAGTGAATGAATGAATGAATGAATGAGTGTTTAGGAACCCAGCTTACCCATGAGTGAATGACTGAGAAAGATTATTGGACCTGAAATCAAAACACTAGATTCTTCCACATAGTGGAATTTGAACATATTTTAAAATAAGAAAGTTCAAAAGAAATCATGCCCTCACCCCTTGCCCCACAATGAGACTCTAGGAAGGTAAGGGTAAGAGTGTATGTAGCTCAGTGGTAGAGTACATACCTAGAATGCAGAAGGCCCTGGGTTACACACACAGAGACACACATACACACACACAAACACACATACACATACAGACACACAAATACACACACAGAGTTGGGGGGATAGTCCAGGAAAATCAACTTCATCTCTTATACTTGGGTCTGGGAAGCACTGCCCTTCCCTTGGGCAGTTGGAGGAGAATGAATGAGTTCAAGGTCAGTCTATGGGGCAGAGTCCTGGGTGAGAAGTGGGTGTGAAGCTGAGCCCAACTGTTTGCACCTCTAGACCATTCCTCAGTTGGTGACTCAGATTTGAGGCAAGGGCTTCATGCCTTAGCTCCTACACTGGTAAAATGGGGACGATTGTAGGATGAACATTAATGTACCTTTCTTTTCTTGTAATTAAGTGAAAAATCAGATGTAACATGCTTAGTGCCTTGCCTTGCCAGGTAGCACACAGTGAGCCTTAATTACAAGCTTGCTCAACATTATGCAACCCCCAGCCATCCCCTGCCCCAAAAGCCTGATGAGCCACAGTAAACACAGAAATACAAGCACAACCTCTGTCTTGGGCTTAGACTACCAGAAGCAGCTGCAGTGCCTGTAATCCTTGGAGCCCCTGGGCTCGAGACCCACACATATTATGAACTCTGGATGCAATCAGCTCCTTCCCTACATAGATCAAATCCATCTAATGACACGTTAGAGTGGCTGAGGCTGCAGCTTGCATGAAGCACTGGGTCCCATTCTTAGCACTGCAGAAAGGTCAGCTGGGCAGATAAAGCTGTGCATTACAGAAGCTTTTTAAAATTTGTGTATTAAAAATTACTTATAAAACATATTTATATTATAAGTAGCTCATCCCAGTAGCCCGTATACATACTTATACCTGCTCATGTATATGCACGTATGTACACATTATAGGTTCAGATCTACACATAAGGGAGAATATATTTTTCTGAGTTTGGGTCAACTTGACTAATAGTATATGTTCAAGTCCATCTATTTTCCTGCAGATTCCATTTTCTTTATGGCTGGACGCTATTCTTTGTGTATGTTCCACATCTTCATTATTATCCACCTGTTGATGGACAGCTAGGCTGGATCTGTTCCTAGCTATTGTGACAGAGCAGCAATGAACATGGATGTGCAGGTATCTCTGTGGTGGAGCATGGAGGCTTTTGGGTAGAGGCCAAGCAGTAAGATGGCTGGGTCAAATGGTAGTCTATTTTTATTGTTTTGAGGAACTTCCTACTGACTTCCATGTTATATTAATCTTCATGCCCACCGGCAGTGAATCAGGGTTCCTCTTATCCCACATCCTCTCTAACATTTGTGGTCAGATTTCTTTTTTCCTTCCTTCCTTTCTCTCTCTTTCTTTCAAGAAACTAAACAAGGGTTTTATTTATTCATTTAATTTGAAAGTGTTTTTTCTTTATTGAGAATTTCATACAACAGACTTTGATCATGTTCCTGATAAAAGCCATTTTGACTGGGGTGAGCTGGTATGTCAGAGCAGATTTAGTTTGCCTGTCTCTCTGATGTCTAGGGATGCTGAACACTTTATAAAAAGTTATTGGTCATCTTTTGAGAGCCATCCAAGCAGCTCATTGCAGTAGCCTGTTTGCTGATTGGTAGTTTTTTTTTCCTTCGATATTTGATTTTTGAAGTGCTCTGTAAATTCTGGATATCATGTCTGTTCCCCACTGTACCCCCAGAAAAGCAGCTTTCTCTTACAGAATAACAAAATTAAAATGGAAAAAATTCCTACCTCCAACAACCCTTGGAATTCCTATTACTAGCAAAATGTACACAGTCACACTAAGACACTAAGCTTATGAAGGGTTGGGGAACAAATGCTTGTGTTTGGTGGGCAAAGAGATGAGGACTGCACACTGCAACACTATGTGATACTCGGTAGTCCCATGAACTCCACGGGAGGGTCGCAATGAGCTCCCTCCCTTAGCTTCCTAAGCACATTTTTTTGCATCAAGTCTGTCTCCTCTACATGAGTTTAACTTGGACATGAGGGCTTGACTCTGCATCCCACACACCTTGAGAGACAGTGGGCTTGGTGCTAATAGAACAAAATGATGGCAGCTTTTATTTGTAGTCTTTTCTTGTATTTAAAATCTAAAAATTATGTACAGAAAATGATCAAACCACTTCAATTGATTTCCTGTTAGGCTTCTCCTAAGCCAAGTCCATGTAGCCTAGGAAGCACACTATGAAAGTGTGTCCCTACTTTATTTACTTATAATGTTTTTGAAGTAGGGTCTTGGTGCAGAGCCCAGGCTAGCCTAGCACTCACTGTAAAGTACAGGCTAGTCATCAAATGCTAGGATTATAGGTGTATGTCACCACACCTCATAGGAGAGTGCAGTCTGATGCTTCTCCCTTCTGGTGGTATCACTGAGTGCCAGGCCTGGGGGTGGGGGATGGGGGAGCGCTTACCATTTCTGTGATCTCAGCAATGTCTTCTCTGTGTTCCCAGCTGGGAAACATGTTGGTGAATGTCAGGGGCTCTAGCCCAGCATGGATAAGGTAAGACTTGGGTGGTGGCCTTTTGAGGTTTTTTCCTGTAGGGATGCAGAATGTACACATCAGTGGACCTGAGGTCCCCGCTTTTCCTTGGGTCCCTCCCATTTTCCTTCAGGACTCTTGGCTCTCATGTTTAAAAGGAGTGGACTATAAGTCTCTGGTAACACACAAGTGCTGTTTACCTGAAAGGTGACTCTTATGTTTATCTCTATAACACAGGTGTGACATCGACCTCACTTCCTGAACCTGGAAAAATGCTTCTGGAGCCCTGAGGGGGGACAGAAGGCTCCCCTGGGAACTCCCACCAAGCATGTCTCTCTCCCTTTCATTTGCCTGTGGAAGTTTTCCCTGAAGCAGGACAATCTTCAATAGGATGTGACAGGCAATGCCAGCATCTTCCAGGTGCATCTAAGCGCAGCGGACCATCTGGTGGGATTTGAAAGGCTGTTCATCAAGAGATTCCGATGGCAAGGATCAACTGTATTCACTCTGGTGTATATCAAGCCAGTAAACCTTCAACACGTAGACATGATTTTGGTGTCTACTTTACATTAAAAAGCTAGATTCCCTGTGGATGCTAAGTGAGAAACCAGGGATTTACTATGGTTTCTTGTTTTGTTTTGATTGTTGGCTATAACACAAAAGAAAGGTCGGCATTACCATTTAACAGTTTGGGCACATTTCTCTTCTCTAATGTAGACACTGCCTGAAGAGAAATGTGTGCTGTGGGGGCCACTCAGCCACTCACCCTGGTGTTCAGAGGGACTGTCCGTGCAGTCAACTCCACAATATACCATGTGGGTAGCCTCATCATGTGAAAGAGAAATAGGGAGTCTCCTTTGTACTGGTACAGAGAATGTATTGATCGTAAGATTGACAAGCCTCCAACAGTTAAAGGGGAAGTGCTGGAGCCTTCTTAAGGCTACCGGCATCTCAGAAGGGACATGGCTGGGCCTGTAGTGGCTCTCCACCCACTCCCTGCTGCCCTCACCTTGGCAGTACCGCAGGACGGTCTCCATGGCACTTTTCCGGTCTGAAGCCCAGCGAATGCGGGCAGAGCCGGTTATCTTGTTCTCAATGGGCCACCAGCCTTGCCAGAGGTACACCTCGTGGTGATTGTCAACAAGAAAGAGCGCTGTGAGGTAAGAGTAGAAAGAGGCCATGAGGTACTACTTTTCCACCCAGCAGAAGAACCTGCTGCTGTTCCCACAACCCTCTCCTCCAGGTTCAGAGTGATGAGTCATTAAGAGTCCCTGCACATTCATCCCTCTGAAATTAAACTCTGAAGGTACCTAGCAGGTTGAGAAGGTGACCAAGAAAGGGCTCTTTGTTTCTTTCCCTTTCCCAGCTCATCCACAGATTGCTGGTGGCCTTTTCAGATGTCACAAGAGCTCTGCTGTTAGCCATCTCTGGTCTCCAAAGAGCTCACATCTGGCTGCTCTCAACCTGTATGATGTTCTGAGCAGTGACGGTTCTCTTACAGGGAAGTGATCTTTGGACAGAATCCTGCTTCTTGATTGTTTTCAAGGCTCCACCTGACTCTAGTTTTGTGTGGCAAGTACTCTTCAACTTCCCAGATCAGTGGCCCCCAAGGTCCCTCCTGATGTGCATTCTGGGATTTCTTTAAAACCCAGTGGTTGCTCGTGACCCATCCAGAGCCCAGGAGTACAACGGTGGGGAGTAGCCTTCTCTTTTGGAAACTTGCGGCTGCTGCCCTTAGTGTGATGTGTGTATCTGCTATGCTCCGAACTGGTGGTAGGACAATTACTGTAAAATGAGGCATCTGGCTACAGCTCCAGGCTCTGGACAAACTATGAGCTCAGGAGCTTGATTGGCAGGAAGATGGGAGGGCCTACAGAGTTCATTTCCTTTGCATAGGTTTGAGCATTAAGGCATGGCTTGGTGGAAACAGTACTGATCTTGGAATTGGGAGACCTAGTCTGCAGTTTTAGCTCTGCTAAGAGCTTTCTTTGGTCCCTTTCCTTAGACACCGGCTTCCCCAGGCTCCTTTGCAGCTGTAATGGGTACATGACATCTTCTGGCCAATGGGATGAAGCAGGAAAGTCTACTGGGGCTACAGGGACATAAGAAACTGCCCCTTTCCCATTTCCTCAATGTTGAAAACAAACATGAGAGTTGGAGCAAGGGCAGCTCACAAGGGGCCATGAAGCAGAGAGATGGAGAGGAAGGCTGGCAGAATGGCAGAGATGCCATGTGGTACTGTCAACTGGCTCTTTGGAAACAGGAAGTAACTGAATTCAGTTCCTGACACAAAGCTATGTGGCTGATTTTCTTTTCTTTTGCAGTGGGTGGATAAAAGGCAATATCCTAAGCAAGTATGCTAGTAGCCTACTTGGCAGATAGGAACTGCTTACAACGAAGAAAGGGACAGAAAGGTTTCAGGGAAGGCGCAGCGCGGCCACGCCCCCTGCAGGCCTCACCGGGCTGTGGCGCGCTGTACAGATCCTCCTGAAGGAAAGGCATGGAGCTGACGGCAGAGGGCGCCCGCGCAGGGTACACGAACTCTGTCGCCGAGAAGTCTCCAGAGGAGCTGCTGAGGATGAACAGGCGGGGCGCGAAGTTAAAACTTCCCGGATCTTCCAAAGAAAAGAGAACAAAGCTAAGGACACCATATGAACCAACTGCCAGGTGCACTTGAGGGTAAAACAAGAAACAACTCAAAGAAGTGCTGGGAAATAGGCAGGGTTTGGTCTAAATCGGCTTTCTGAGGGGAAGTCTGTTTTTAGTTATTTTTACAGTGTTGGGCATCGGACACAGGCTTTCAGTATGCTGGGCAAGCACTCTACCAATGAACAGTGACTAGAAGTGTGTGTGTGTGTGTGTGTGTGTGTGTGTGTGTGTGTGTGTGTGTG
>CAJQZJ010000918.1:222065-233263 GCA_907164525.1 Lophiomys imhausi
TGTGTGTGTGTGTGTGTGTGTGTGTGTGTGTGTGTGTGTGTGTGTGTAGATATGTGCACACCACAGAGATTCTCTTTCAGGGTAGTGATCTTTGGACAGACAGTCTGCTTCTTCCTCCTTGTCTTCAAGGCTCCACCTGACTCTAGTTATGTGTGGCAAGTGCTCTCCAACTTCCCAGCTCAGTGGCCCCAATGATGTGCATTCTGGAATTGCTTTAAAAGCCAGTGGTTGCTTGTGACCCATCCAGAGCCCAGGAGTGCAAGGGTGGGGAGCAGCTTTCTCTCTTAGATACTTGTGCCTGCTGCCCATAGTGTGACCTGTGCATCTGCCACATTCTGAGCTGGTGGTAGGTAAGCATGGAAGATCAAAGGAGCCCTCCTAGCCACTAAATTAAACAGAAACAGTGCTTGTCTAGTTTATCTGGAGCACAATAGAAAGATACTGTGCTCGGTTTATGAATGTTGGCAAATACTTCCCTTTGTTAATTTCTGCTAAGAAAGTAAGCTGGCCCAGTGTCCTGGGGGATACTGGCTGATATAGGAGCCCCTTGTCTAGAAATTTACCTTAATTATGGATAAATAATTATTTTAAGGGCATGCCAACCACACCACTGTAGAGAAAACACTGGACATTACTCCCCAGCTGTGGAGGATGGGTAGGAACAGTGGAATTTATCACAATGCCCTCGTATTGCTAACATCTCAGTGGTTGCAAGGGGGCACCAAGGCAATAAAGGGAGAGAGTGGCTTACAGGACAGTCACTCTGATTGTCTTTTTATTGAGAAGTGGGGGGAAAGTACAGGAACACATGAATTGCTGAACACTGGCTGTTCATCAGTGATGATTAAGAGAAGAAAGTTTGTTTTATGATCTTTATGATTAAGTAATGTATATTTAAAGGAAAGCCAGGAAGGCCCTCCCACCCTTCAACTTCACTTTGGTGAATGAGGACAGCTATTCTGAAGTCAATGTATGAAACAAAGGAATTTAGCATTTAGCTTCTGGACTCGGCTTCCCCACCCCCACTAGGCACTCACGTGCCTTGCCAGCTACTCTGATGTCTGGTACACTCCACATTTCTTCCTTTTTGCTGCCTTCTCCCCTCTTGATTTCTGTGACACCCCACTGATCTAATGCTGCATCTGGGATGTTCTAATTTGCCAACTGCCTTATATATGACAGTAAGAGCTTATAAATTTGTTCCCAGGCCATGAACATCAAATCCCCAGATCATGCCTATATTGTACACACATATCTTACTCTGTCCTTTACAAAGCCCATGTCTCTTTCCTCACAGGGATCTGAATCTCTGTGAGGTTATGACCTACTGAATGAAGGACGCAGGTCCCACAATTCTTCCTTCCTCTGCCTGCCCCCTTTCAACAGAGTTGAGGTCATTCAATTCAACGATGGCCTGTCCTGTCCAGCCTTGAGTTGGGCTCTAAGCCCACAACCTGGTGGTAACTGTCACATGCTCATGTCTCACAAAACTTCTCCCAGTAGGCACTGGGCATCAGTCATTGCCTTCGAAGCCTCCCCAACAATCCCTGAGTGCTGAGAACTCAGTGTCTCTGTGTGGCTTGCAGCTCAAGACCCTCCTGATCTGGTGGGGACATGCTGTCTCGCTGCGATTCGCGTTCCTTTACCGTGGCTGCTGGCCAGACCCATGTTATATTACTGCTCATCTACAGTTTCTCACACTTCTCTTCTATTCTTGTCAAGTCATACCAGCCTCAGAGGCACTATGCAAACACCATCTTCCCACGGGGCTGTGCCACGGCTCTCCTGGTGGCAGACATCCTCTGTCATTTCCATGATCACTCTCTTTCATGACACATCACTTTTATTCGCATGGAAGTGAGTCATATGCAGTGTGTGGCTTAGCTGCCGTTTTTTTTTTTTTTTTTTTTTTTTTTTTGGTTTTTCGAGACAAGGTTTCTCGGCTGGCCTCGAACTCACAAAGATCCACCTGCCTCTGCCTCCCAAGTGCTGGGATTAAAGGCGTGCGCCACCACCGCCCGGCTAGCTGCTGTTTTAGAAGAGACCTACCCTTGGTTTTTTACTCACTGTGTATTATATATAGCTTATGCTCAGTAACTCTTTATAAATGTGCACGTGTGTGCGCGCGTGTGTGTGTGTGTGTGTGTGTGTGTGTGTGTTATATATGGAGCTCACCAGTTAGGTTGGCTATCAACTGTACCCTACATTTTAACATGTGCTCTAGGGATTCAACTTGGGTCTTCATGCTTACAAAGGAAGTACTTTGCTGATGGGGTCCCCCATTCCCTCACCCCCCCACCCAAGGCAATCAGTGAGTAAAGTGAGAAGACGGGCGCTAAGGTCCATGGCGTTACCTTGAAGCATACAGTCATAGGCCTTTCTGTCCCTCCTCCCCAGAGCATCCCAGAATCCCAGGGGCTCTGATCCTTCATCACACTCATGTATCGTCACGTTGCTGCTGCTGTGCAATCCTGCTTCCAGGGGACATCTGTGTGGGGAGACAAGCAGGAAGGTTTACAAAAGCCTGGGGCGTGCCCGCAGCACAAAGTCATTCAGACCACATCCACGGGAGGCTTCACTCTAACTCAAAGAAATTCTCAACGATGAATGGAAAAATACCCTGTAGAAATTCTCTCAGCGTTTGTGCTGGAAGAAGATGGGCCAGTTTGCTCCAGTGAAGAATGTACAGCTACACATGTCATGAAGACAGTGTACATTTTTATATCTAACGCAGCATTTTTCTGTTTATTGTTCTCTTCTGCTAGAACATAAACTTCATTAGGAGAAAGATGAGTTTATTCACTGTCACGTCACCTCCCTGGCCCCTTGTTTGGCACTAAGTAGCTGCTAAGTAAGTGTGTACCAAATGAATAAGTGAATGAACTCATTCGTTCATTGCTTTGTTCTTAGTGTCCCAAGTGAAAGGCCTCTTGGGGCATGAATGCTTTTGGATCCCTCACGCAACATGTTTTAAACTCACCCCACCTCCACCATCCACAGAAGGATGTTCTGAGAGTCTGATTTCATCCACTGCCTGCTGGAAGGTTACTTGTCTTCCTTCTCTCTGCCCTTACTACCCAGCAACGACCTTCAGAGGAGCTGGGGGAAAAGCAGAATGGGCTGACTTGAGTTGCCCTCTGCTGGTATATGATGGAACTCTCCATTTTTAGTAAGGAACCCAGCTGCTCTCAAGGGATGAAGACTGCCCCAGGCTGCTGCTAAGAGCAGAGACCCAGTGGCAGGCCCCCCTGGCTATGCTGCTGGCCAAGGTCCCTGCCCATCAGGACGTGCCCAGGAGAAAACGCCAGCAGTGCTATGCCCCAGAGATGCTGGCCTAGGGGCCTGGGGACTCACTGCCAGCTGTTGACTTGCAGCAGGGGTTCCCCTGTTTTCTAAAGAAAGGACATGTTGTAGTCTTCCAGCTTTTTCTTCAGCTTTGCCCATTCTGCCATTCCAATAAGACACATACTCAGATTCCTACAAGATACCAGCATGGGCCCCTTTAACAGCAGAGGCTGCAAGGATACACCGCAGTGCCTGGCTCAAGATTGCCCTTTACAGAGGCAGGCAGGTCCTCAGAAAGCCAGAAAGGCCCACAGATTGGAGACGCACACTCTCTGGACTTTTATCAGAGCCCCGGCTGTAGTTCCAAAGATCCCTGGAGTCACCCTGGAGTCACCGTAAGCATATGGGACACCCCTTGTTGGGGGGATCCCTTCCTGCCTCACTCAGCCTGCCTGCATCCCTCATGGAATGAATCCCTGTGGTGCAGAGCTGGTCAGAGGAGCAACACTCACTGTTCCTTGATTTTATTCGCTGCAGTCCTTCCAACCTCTTTCGTATGGCCTTGAGCTTTGCATCCGTGCCACAGGTAAATGAGGGCCTTGTTTACATTCAGAACAACCATGGAAGTCCTGGACCTCAAGCTGCTACAGTGACAGGCCACCTCCAGCAAGTTCCCTTCCATAGGTGCCTCTCCGCGTACGCAATACAGTCTCCATTCACCTGCAGGGGATGGCAGGGGCACAGAGTGAAGAAGGAGCAGGCACAGGAACAGCGGCCCTTCAGGCTTCCTGTGCATACTGTCAAAGGCATACATACATTGTAGGGATTGCAAAACTTGTGGCTGACAGGAAACATGCTGAGCAAGGAAAATATTTTGCCAAACGTTCACATGGCAGAAGAAAAAATCTTTCCAAGATTTACATAAAATAACGAAAACTCTAAGGAGAGAAATACTAAGGATTCTGCTCAAGAAGACTCTCCTAGCCTCCCACACAAAAGGGTGGATCAGGAAGGAAGCGCTATGCAGGGTGGGGGTCCCCATGATGCTGCCTCAGGCCAGTGTCAGGCACCTTTCTGGGGGGGAAAGGCACAGCTATATGAGGTCAGACTTACTCTGAGCTCTTAATTTTTTATATTTAATTATATAAAAATTTAATGATATAGAAATATATCATGAGTGCAGTACTTGCAGATGCCAGAAGGGGACATCAGATCTCCCAGAACCGGAGTTACAAGTGGTCCTAAATTGCCTGATAACTGTGGTCAGCAAGGGCAGGGTGCAATCTCAACCAGAGAACCATCTCTCTAGCCCCTAGACTTACTACCAAAATGCCTTCAGGGAGAAGGGACAAAAATTGAATCCTAACACTAGAAGTAACTTACTTTGCACGTTTTCTTCTTCCTCTTCCCTTCGTCCAGAGTGCACCACCATACCTCCCTGGAAACACTGAAGAAAACAAGGGGGCTCCTTTCCCTGCAGAACCTGGACCTTCAAATTTAACAACATGGAAACAAGTCAGAGGAAGGGGCTGTCAAAAGCATGAAAACAATACTTGCCTGTTTCAGGGAATCTGGACACCACCAACAGGGCACACAGAAGCCAACCCCCACTGCCGTCTGAAGGGAAGCAGGGTTAAAAGGGCAATGCATAGGTGTTCTTTCAAAGTATTTTCAAGTATATGTTTTTTCCTGTAATGTGAAAGTCAAGACTGTTATTCTCTGTTGCCTTACGTTCCTTCTTTCAGCACTCACTGTTTTTCTGTCATGGAATATTCTTTAGACACACTAACTTTGGCATTTTCATGGTATTTTATCTATATCTCTGACATGACGGATTTAAATGTGTTTAACAAACCTCTCAGTAATAAGGGTGATGAGTTGCTGACCTAGTGAGTCTTGGAGGGGTGCTCTTCCTGTAGCATGTGTGTTAGGTTAGGTCTTAAATGCCCCTCAGGGCCAGGCCCTCAAGGCTCAGCTTCCCCAGGATGTTCCCTGAGAGGCTGTGGTACTAAGAGGTGGGCGGGGCCTCCTGGGAAGTCTCTAAGTCACTGACAGTATGTTGTTGGAGGGGTTACGAGACCCTCGCTGCTGCTGCTCCATCTCTTTCGATTTCTGGAAGTGAGCCAAGTGGATTTCTGCTGTGACATGCTGCTTCCCTACAAGCCTAAAACCAAGATGGCCGACCCACTATAGCAGAGCACCAACAAGAACAGTTGTGCTTTTAAGTCGATCACCTGGGGTTTACCATAGTGACAGGAAACCGATATTGTATCCTAGTGGTCTCCTGTAGGTGACATGGCTACTCTGATGTCTTCTCATACAAGCTAGAGGCACCAATGTGCTTGCTCTCACTTTGGCAGACTTCATCCCTCATGGAAGGACTGTTCTTTGAGCCTTTGCACCTATGGGCATCCAGAAAGGTAGAAGGATCTCGCACCATGAGCTCCTTTACCACACTCAGTTCTGCTTGACATAGGCGAGCGCTATTTCATGGCAGGGTTTTACATGTCTACGGTGATCTTCCATGTGTTGGACTGAGAAAATGAAATGCTCACAGTGAAGAGATTAACCTCGATCTTCAGCTGTGCTTTGAACATAGGGTTCAAACATATTCATCCATGGCTTTTTTAAAAACAGGCAGCTGAAATCACCCAATGTTCAGAATAAGTTACAGTGGCATTGATTCTAAGGTCTACTTGTAAAATATGACCTATAGTAGAAAATATTCATTCTGTATTAAAATTAATTTTAGGGAGCGTAAGTAGTTCTGAGGACTACAGGAAGCCGAATGAGGATGGCTCCATTTCTAGAAAAATGTTTCTCTGCCCTCATCCCTCAAGCTATTGCCAGTTAAGCATCCATCCAGGATGGTAAAAATACTCGTCTATACTGCCATGCTTTCCGATAACTCCAGAGCAGCCCTCAGTAATGGATGTGACAGAGAGCACGGGTCATCCAAACATTTGGGGCCATGCTAGGGATGCAGCTCAGTAGGCTTAAAGCACCTGCCTACCACACACAATGTCCTGAATTTGACCCCCAGTACCGCTGTCAAAAGACTGCACAAAGCAGCTTATGACGTCTTTAAGCCCCTGGATTTGGGTAGTAGTGCCTGCCAGGGACAATGTGGGCTCTGAGGTCACAATAGTTGGGGCCTCTTTCTTGGTCACTAGGAACAATAGTAATAAATAAGTACATGCAATAACAGTGTGATTTTTAAGCTGTGAAGGCACAGTAGAGGGGCTGAGTGAACACAGAGGGGCTGGCATGAAAAAGAAAGTGTCCGCTGAGCAGAAACCTGATTGACTGTTCAGGTCCTCAGCCCCAAAGTGTCCTCCAGCACGACTGGTCCCAACCAAGGGAAGATGCTTGGCAGCTTCGGATCTGCTACCTTTTCAAAAGGAGGATGCCATCTCTTTGTTTTGTGGGAAACTTCTGGTTTTGAGTTAGGAGGACCCTGAACACTGGCACTGGTACTTGCACTGGATTCAGCCCCTGCATGCCCATTTCCTTGCTGAGGATAAAGCACAGGGCGGGGTCTGAGTCTGCAGGGGAAGAACCAGGGCACACACAGTGTGGAGGATTCTATCCTCAGGGTCTGCATCATCATGGGCCTGAGCAATGGCTCCCCAGAGCTTACCTGGGCCCCCCTCTCTTCATCCAGCTCCACTGTCATCAGAGCTGATGTTCCCTTCTCACTCACGGTTGAGTGCCGGCCTTGCCAGAAGAAATAGACACATTTCTCTTTGCCGGCCACTCTCACCGGATGCTCTCCCTTTTGTCGGCTTCCCACTGCAGAGACAATGACGGAGGGTGAGGTGAGCTGAGCACCGCAGGGGCAGCAGATAAATGCCTGGCCCTCTTCCCCAGAGCATGTGAGGGCCAGATTAAAAAAAAAAGTGGTGGAGCCAAAGTGGGGTGGCGTCTTTTTCTTGGATGATTGAAGGGTTCTCTGGAGAAATGCATATCATCCCAGGCAGAGGCAGATTCCCTCTAACCCCCAGTACCAGGCTCGCATAGACCCACCCACTTTCCTACATGGTACCACTCTTGACAGAGGATAAGATGATGGAGGAATGATGCCAGTAACAGCTGGAAGGGCTCCAAGAGCGAAGGAAAAAACATGGAGCATTAAAAGGATGGCGGAGCCTGACCTTCCCCCTTTTCATGTCCCAGCCACCAGCCGTGGGCTCGTTGAACTACCACATGCTTTCGGCCTGGATGTGCTGTGTATGTAGACAATGGTTACTTCTTAGCAAAGGAAAAGGATTAATCTTCAAGTTCCCAGGATTCCCCTCCTGCTCCTCATGGTCTCTAGTACAAGGACTTGTCAAGCACACGCTGGTAGACACCTGTAATAACCCCAATTCCCAGGAGGCTGAGGTGAGAAGATTGAGCCAGCCTGGGCTACATAGTGAGATTCTGTCTTGAAAACCAAACCAAGCCAAGCCAAGTCCAAAAAAAAAAAAAAAGGAACCAAACCTCATAAATAAAACACTTAAAAATGAGTCCATTTAATATGTATCATTCCTGATCTATAGAACAGAGTTAGTGCTCCTAGCTTCAGAGGACAGAGAGAATCAGAGATACACACAGAGAAACAGTGACACCCAGACTGACGGATACACACACACACACACACACACACACACACACACACACACACACACACTGATTGGACGTGTTGAGTGGTCAGTGAGCTCTGGGCATCTGCCCGTTTCTGCCTCCCCATTGCAACAGACAAATACAGTCACCATGCCAAGCCTTAATGTGGATGCTGACCATACAAACTCTGATTCTCGAATTTATGTAGCAGGAACTTTACCCACTGAGCAATCTCCCCAGACCCAAGAGTTTATTTTTATTGAGGATAAAACCCAGAACCTTGAATATGCTAAGGCAAATATTGTACCACTGAACTACACCCCAGCACCTCTACTTTTTAAAAAAACAAATCTTTTGTTGTGCATTTACTGCCAAGCTGAAGCACAATTCAGCTTCACTTTAAAAGACTCTCCTATGCTGTACTAAATGATTTTTCAAACAGCACAGAGGACACATGCCAATACCATGTGGAAGCAAACCATGACTTCTCCAGAAACCTTTCAAGGGCAGGGCATGCACGAGACACGTGTAAAGAGTGGTTTCTGGTTTTTGTTTGTTTGTTTGTTTTTGTTTTAATGGAAGTGCGCATCAGTATCCTGGCCATCCAGGCTGCCAGGAATTCCACTGTACTTCTCTCCTGGTCCTAACCTGCACATGGCTAGATTGGCTCATGGCTCTGAAGGAGTCCAGGACACCCAAGCTGGTGCGGGGACGCTCCCCCACGGGCCGCTGAACAGAGCATTCACCAACCTGCTGTGCTTGCCGTGTACTTCCACTTGACCACGTAGGCATCCCCCTCGTGGAACTGCCCGACACTCTGCCTGGGGAGCCGGCTGTAATCAAACTCCAGAATGTGCCACACATCCACAGAGACAGTGGCAACCTCAAACTGTCTCCTGTCCTCTCCTTCCACCAGGCCATAGCCACGGCCGACATTCACGCCGTCCAGGACGGTGCTGGCTGTTACCTGGGGCATTGCCACCATCCGTGCCACATCATAGGGCTTGACGTCTGCCTTAGGATCGTCCTACGAGGGAACCGCGAGATGTTGCTGCAGACATCAATCCAGTGCAGTTTGGATTTCTTTTCTTTTCTTTTTTTCTTTTTTTTTTGTGGTGCTGGGGGTGGAACCCAGGGCCTGGTTGCCAGCCAAGCCATTTTCTACCATAGAACTCTATCCCCAACCCCGTTTTAGCTGCTAGTGAGACAGGGAGGGAAGACAGCTTTCACGGCATCTCTGGCTGTACTTAGCAGGCTCTGTTTGGGTTAGCGTCTGTGGATCCTGAATACCCACCGCCACACAGTGAAGGTGAGAATGGGATTGGAAGTCACTTCGCTGTCACTAGTGTACCCTGGAAGGCCTTTTGCCGTCCCAGTCATTTTTGCTGGTCTCCACACTGGGCCTGCCTGCTCTCAGGGCTTGATCAGCATACCTTCTGCTGGACAATTTCCCCAGAATTCTTCTCTGTGGGTCTCTTCAGCTCTGTCCAGTCGAGGAATTTCTCTTTGAACAAAATAGTCTCATTGTGCTCTGTAACTCGCCCAAATATTGCCCAGTCAGGTCGCCCTTGTCCTTTCCTGCAGCGTGGGAGCGGGTAAGAAAAGGGCCCACATTCAGCCATGCTGGCAGCTGCCGGCACATCCACAATACGCTCATACCCCTCACTCACTAAGCTTCAGAATGGCTGTATTCTGTAACTTGCTCTGCAGCCTGCTGAGATGACTATAAAGGCAGACCCGGCCTCAGCTTTGGAATCTGTCTCTCACATGTGAAGTGGTAATAGAGACACAGTGGTGAAGGGTGCGACCCTGGGAACAGAGGGCCCTGACTTCTGAATCTTTTTCCTCTTATGATTTACGCAATGGTCAGGGGCCGGTCATTTCAACTCAGTGGTGTCAGCTGCTAGTGTCCCTTAAGAGGGACCAGGTGCACAATCTTAGCTGCACCTTAGAGTCCCCAGGGAGCTTTTAAGACATGCTGGTACTAAGCCATCCTGTCCCAGATGCAATCCCTATGGCTGGGCTGGCAGGGGATGCTTTTGAAGCTCCTGTCACGATTCTGTGGCACAGATAGCAGAAGTCAGTGGGCCAGGTGCCTGTTTACGCATGTCACATTTAAGTATGAGTTGGCCATGGTACAACTCCTGTGCTCCAGCAGTATTCTATTATACTAAATAAAGTACTCTAGGCTTCGTTCCAGCCCTTCAAAATTCGAATTCTTACATTATTAATGAGTATTTGCTTAAAGATTCAAAGTTTTTCAATATATTTAGAAAATATTTAATTTTTTTCTTGCTTTGTTTTAGACAGGGTCTGTTTCTCTTATTCTGTAACTCAGGTTGGCCCGGGAGTCATGTAGCTGAAGATGGTCTTAATATCATCAGTGATCCTTGTGCCTCAGTTTCCTGAGTACTGGCTAAATTATTGAAGCCAACTATTGGCAAAAGCAGCTACTAGATTTTAAAGGTAGAAACTATGTAGGAGATTCAAAATCTGCACATTGTCTTCTGCTGTTTCATGTAATGCCTGCTTCTTATTACATGACACAAACAGCTTTAAAGCATGTTGGAGGGTCTGGTAGTTAAAAAAAAACATTAATGTAGGAACACCTTTTAAACATTCATGATCATATTTTTTTAGAGTCTGTCCCTGCTCTGATGATTTGCCCAAATAGTTTTCAAAAGTCTAGTACACTGTAGGGAATGTCAAAATCATTATTATTCTCTCAATATGGTAGTAGCCTTCTCCTTCCCTCCACCCCAGAACACATAAGGACAGCAGCACAAAGTGTTCAGGGCTCAGGGGCAGGAAGACACCTTTGGAAGCCCGGAAGTACTGACTTATCACAATAGCCCCTGAGATGCCGGGGTGGCAGGGTGGGAGGTGTTCCTAAAACCACAGCCTCCACACTCATTAGGTAGGTGGGAGCTAAGGGAAGGTTTGTTCTGTGATCCTCCAGTCCAACCTCTGTGGGAGGAGGAATGGCAGATGTCTGTAGGAAGGGTGGGCCTCTACAGGACCCACAGGGGCAGCAGGGGCACCTGGGAATGAGTGGGTTACACTCTCCGGGGTCCAGTGGATTGATGTCACAGTTCTCATAGTCAAAGGTTCCGTTCCATAAGTGCTTGGCCAACTGGAATGCTATTTTCCGTTGTGCTAATGTGACTTCCTTCCCGTGCCACACGTAAACTTCGCTACCAAAGTCAAACACCAGGACCTGGAGGCAACACAAAAAGGACATGTGAGCTCAAGGGCAGACCTGGGGGCTCCATCTCTGCTGAAACTCAAGGGCAGACCCGGGGGCTCCA
>CAJQZJ010000918.1:233273-252752 GCA_907164525.1 Lophiomys imhausi
GGGGGCTCCATCTCTGCTGAAACTCAAGGGCAGACCCGGGGGCTCCATCTCTGCTGAAACTCAAGGGCAGACCCAAGGGCTCCATCTCTGCTGATGAGTTCACACTTCTGAACTCTCATACCATCCAAAGCTTTAAATCAAGAGTTATGTAAGTACTTCCTTGCTTTCTTTCCCTCCTTTCTTCCCAGCTTTTTCCTCCTACACTCACACATCTATCCATCCATCCTCACACACACAGCAGGTCCTGAGCAGCCAACACTGTCACTCCTGTGAACACTCCTAAGACCCTTCGGGGGAGAGGTCATGTCATTCTTATATTAGAGGCTTAGTGCTGTTTGTTGAATGAGCATATGAGTGGGATACTGCTTGTTATTCCTGCTTTCATTTTCAGCACTCAAAATTCTATTTTAACTCTCAACCAGGCTTCATCTAATTTCTTCTTAAAATTATTTATTTTTCTGTGACTTTGGCTCCCATTTAAATGAACACATACATCATACCCTCACTCTAGCTTTGGATGACATTTTTCTTCAGTTTATTATTACAATATATTATTATATATTTGAATGTATCTATAACGTGTACGGTGGGACATTCTGCCATGCAGACAGGTAGTTCAGTGGCTATACCAGCACAGTGACTGACAGACATCCCCTCATTTTGCTGCTCACTTCTGCCTTCTGTTGTCTTAGTGGCCAGAGTAGCTAAAATCTCTACATTTTGCAGCCGTCCCCAGCACCGACAGTGGATACATTGTAGCTGTATGCTATAACAGATCCCTAGACTACCCTGCTGCCCCAGAGTGGCTGCTCCTGGGCTCTGACCTCCCTCCCATGCTTTCCCTCCCCCAGGCCTGGCCTCTGTAGCTTGTACTTTCTTTTCTGTCTCTGTGTAACGGACTTTGTTTTTATTTCCTTTAGGGGATGGGGGTGGTGTATTCCACTTACAGGTGAGATAGGGGAGTGGGGTGGTGTATTCCACTTACAGGTGAGATAGGGGAGTGGGGTGGTGTATTCCACTTACAGGTGAGATAGGGGATGGGGGTGGTGTATTCCACTTACAGGTGAGATAGGGGAGGGGGGTGGTGTATTCCACTTACAGGTGAGATAGGGGAGTGGGGTGGTGTATTCCACTTACAGGTGAGATAGGGGATGGGGGTGGTGTATTCCACTTACAGGTGAGATAGGGGATGGGGGTGGTGTATTCCACTTACAGGTGAGATAGGGGATGGGGTGGTGTATTCCACTTACAGGTGAGATAGGGGATGGGGTGGTGTATTCCACTTACAGGTGAGATAGGGGATGGGGGTGGTGTATTCCACTTACAGGTGAGATAGGGGATGGGGTGGTGTATTCCACTTACAGGTGAGATAGGGGATGGGGTGGTGTATTCCACTTACAGGTGAGATCGTAAAATATTTTTCTCTCCATGCCTGCCTTATTTCTCTTACCCTATAAGCTCTAGAGGCTACAGTCTTTGTATTTACTAAAAGTTTTAAAATTACATTTATTTTGTGTATGTGTGTGAAATATAAATGAACAAGCTGCTGTCTAGTCAAAACACAGAATGGCTGAAGGATCAGTAAAGGAAAATACAGGGCTGGAGATATGGCTCAGTGGTGAAGTGCATATACTGCTGCTCCTCCAGAGGACCTGGGTTCAATTCCCAGCACCCACGTGGTGGCTCACAGTGGTCTGTAAGTCCAGTGCCATGGGATCTGATGCCCTCTTCTGACCTCTGGGGCACTGCATGCAAGCAATACTTACCCATCCACAGAAAAATAAAATTAAAAAAAGAAAATCCTGTAACTTTTAGAAAGAACATCATTTATTTTTGTGTGTGTTCATGTGCACACAAATGGAAGTCAGAGAATAATTCAAAGGGGTAACTTTCTCCATCTACCATGTGGGACCTGGGAACTGAACTCAAGTCTCAAGGGTTGGGAGTAAGTACCGTTCCTCACTGAGCCATTGTGCTGGCCCTGATCTTTCTAATATCCTTCTACCCAGTGGAGTATAAGGGCCTTGTGTGTCTTCCCCTTACCTCTCAGCCCTTACAACACTTAACAACTTTGGAAATACATGTAGTTAATACACCATTACTGGCGTGAGTGAAAAAAATACTTTACAAATCTGTAAATTATATTAATTATGTGTAATTATATATACTCAGATTAATTATTCCTGAAATTTTAGGACTAACTAAAATTTAATCTTATGTAACTCAAGACACAGGGATAATATTTATATTGTATGTAAAATATAAAAGCCTCCAATGATCCATGCCACTTCTGAAAAATACTCTGAACCATAAGTAGACAGCGGTAATGGTTTGAAATAGCAAATAGCCATCCTTTAGCAAGTGCTGTGCTTGGAAGCAGTTAGAACCCCCTGCCCAGGGCGGGGTTCTATATCCTTGAGTTGGTACCTCTTTGGACTGCAGAAGGGAGCACTTAGGAACCTTCCCCCAGTAGTCGTCATCCGGAACGAGCTTGTCGTCTGTCAAGCGGTAGACACAGTTTGTCTCTATGATGGCCGTCTCGTACAGCTCATCTTCCTTTGGATCTCCTGCAGCTTTGGGGTAAGACAGGACATTAGAGGCTTGAGAGGACCAGTTAAGGGTTGGGGCCAGGGAGACAGGATGTTCAAGCCTCCTCACTCTGAAATACGGTAAGCTCTTACACTGGTAACTGGTCTGGCCGCCCAGGAGCTTCCAGAAGTCTTTGGCTGCATGAGTATGTGTGTTAATTCCTTCCTCGATGGTCTGGATGTATGTAGCTCTACAACCAAGCTCCCTCTTTGTCTGAATTAACGTTGCAAGTTCAGATGCCTAGAGAAAAAGTAAGGACACAATGAGCTGGGAAGGAAAACCAGCGTGGACTGCACAAAGGGGCCCCGGGCTGAAATCAGAGGAGAATGAACGCACGGGAGTCAGGCACAGAGTGGTGGACATCGGTTGTCTCAGTCAAAAAAGATGTAATTGTGGGAGCAGATGTATCATCGAGTCTTTGGAACAATAACCCTCAGTGTGATTTTCAACAGAATACTCATGGCTGTTGAATACTACTATCCCTTGTCTGGGCTTCATGAGTATGTGTGCTAATTCCTTCCTCAGTAGTCTGGGTGGATGTAGCTCTATAACCAAGCTCAGTGTGTAAGATTCAACAGATAACTCACGGGCTTTGAACACTATCCTAGCGCTTTCCCCATGGGATTTCCATGCAAGAGCCACACTGGCACTTACGGATGTGTTAGTGGCCCAGGACTCAGCTTAGCCCAGGGCTTTCAAACTGGAGATGTAGGTCACAGACCTTCAGTTCAGCACATCTTGGAAGCCTCTTCAGAGACTTTGGCAAAGGAAATGAAAGCTACCTGTCCCTTCCTCCTTGAATGAGACATGGGCTATCTGAGAGGCTTGGCATGGACCAGCTAGTAGACAACCCCACTGCCGTATAAGGGACAAAGTAAGAGAAGCATCTTGTCACTCGGATACCCACCTTTGCCTTCTCGATGACATTTGAGAACTCTCCTACCCACAGGAAGCAGTACTGAGGAGACAGCAGAAGGAAGCAGTCCCCACTGTTGAGTGAGGAGGCTCGGGGCTCCACCAGCCTTGTCTGCACATGCCTTCTTCCTGTGGACAAGCCCCAGAGTCCATTTACCACCATGCAGACATCTATGATGAACACATCTCAGATACGCACTTCCCGTTCATTCTAAAGACTCTGACTGCCAGTCTAAGTTCCCAGGACCAGTGGGACATGGAGGCTAGGACAGGCCACACGATAGCAACATCAGTTGGTATTATTGCTGGCAACCACTTGCCCTAAGGTCTCTGCACTTCTTAGGAGCAGGCCTCAAAGCCTTGGATTTTAGCCTGTCTGTGGGTGTAGTGAGGTTCTCCCATCTTGGGAGAGTGGCAAGGATGTCCTGTCCCCTCTTTCATATCCATGCCTCCTTTTCCTGTGAGCCACACCTAGCCATGCTGCAGGGTGAGGCATGCCTCCCCACAGGATCCTTCTGCAGGCTCTGTAACTCCCAGAGCAACTGGATGGGATCAGCTTGGAGGGAAGCAGAGCCTCATGCCACTTTCAGCTTCCTTCTAAGAGACTCATGGACCTGGAGCATCCCGTGATTGTATTCTTAGTAGTTTCCACATTAGAGATCCTCACTTGTATTTTGTGTGTGTTATATGCACAAGTGTGTGCACACATGCATGAGTATGGGGGGATCAGAGGAGGACTCTACTAGTTTTTTTCCCCTTGAGATTGAACCTGAAGCTTGCCGCTTTACCTAGACTGACTGGCCAGTAAGCTCCTGGGGTCTGCCTGTCTCTGCCCTACAACGCTGGAGATACAGGCACATACACCTGTGGCTGGTTCTTATGTGCCATCAGGGGCTCACGCATAGCTTCTCATGCTTGTATGTGAAGCAGTCTTATCCACTGACCCATCTCTCCACCCTTCACTCATCTTTTAAATACAGTGAAAGGGAAATGAGTTGGGAGAAGATACTCCAGAATCCTTGGTTGAGGCAGAAGGTACTCTATCCAGCCTCCTCTTGATGATCCAGCTACAGGGGTCACCTCTAGGAGTGGAGCCACCCCCTCCCCAGTCCTAGCTTCCTGCTGCTCTTTCAAGTCTCATGTGTTGTAGACAAAAAGGCAAGGAGAGTGGAAGCCAGGATGGGCGAAGTTCATTTACCACTGCCTTCCCCAGATTCCTTCCCCAGGGATGCGTTTCCTTACTCTGGTGGCATGGGTATCCCAGTAGGGGGAACTGGGAAGGGTGTGCAGACCCACACTGGAGACTCAGGGTATATCTGGCAAAGTGCATGGCAGAGCTGGGGTATTGGCTATCCGGCCAGAGGAAGCAGGAGCAAAAGCTGAGGTTCTGGAAGGGTAAAGAATGGAGTCCAACTTAGTTCTTATTCAGGTCTCCTTACTCGGCAGCTCCTCTGCCCTCATTCACAAACTCTCAGAGCTCCAGTGGGCAGAGCATTCCTGGACTCATGGAGTCTGTGACACCTCAGTGAGGGAGGCAGCGTGGCACCTAGCAAGGGAGACTCAGACAGAATGCCTGCCACCCATTTGCAGGCAACAACAGATGCACCCAGAAGTCTACTGCAACCAGACAGAACTCACAGGCTTTCTGTTCCCCTAGACCACTCCGAAGAATACCTTTAATCTGTAGCAACATGAGCTTCTTGTAGGGCACGGCGCTGTTGTTGGAATTCTGCTCCATTAGGTTGACACTGCGTAGGCTGACGCTGCTGAAGTTCTCCCTGCTGGCTAGGCCTGCCAGAGTCACTTCTGAGAAGTTGGAGTTTGACGACACTGTGAAGGGGGTTGGGAAGATGCTCAGTTGAAAGTCGGTTAGATGACTGCCAACCCACAGGACTCAAGTCTGGGGGGGCTGTACTGTTGAATGCTTAATCACAAGTGTCACAGAACTTGTCACGCTGTACGTAGGAGGCCAAGTCAGAGCCATGAACCAGAGTCACCTACCCAGCCTAAAAGCAGGTGCTGGACTTACTCCACCCAATGCTACCACAAACAATTAGAGAGGCTGGTAGGCATCCCTCACCAGGTCTTCCTTCATGGGTAGAAAGGTGACAGCCTGTAGGGAAGTTTTCGTTCATTTCATGGGGAAAAGTGAACAATAACATTGTATCTTGAGGTCCTTTGCCCTTAGACCTAAGGCTGTAGTCACAAGATGCTGGGTTTTCAGTGTGGACCAGTAGTCAGCACAAGTCACATCATATAGAGATATGGAGAGATGATATGGATATGACAGAGACATATGGAGAGATGATATAGATATGATAGATATATGGAGAAATATATGAAAATTGTGCCAACAAGACTTTATCCCCCCCCCATTTATTATTTCAAAAGTGTTAATGCTGGGGCAAAATTCAGTTGGTGATCTCAACTACAATCAGATTCTAATAGTGGAATCAGAATACTGACATACTTGGTACTTCAGATGGCTCCAGCCTTTTCGGAAGCACTTCTTCAGTCAACCAGTTAGGATGCAAAGACAACTATTTTATCTAAATTCTCCCTCCTTCCCTCCCTCCCTCTCTCCCTCCCGTCCTTCCTTCCTTCCCTTCTTCTTTCCTTCCTTAATTTTGGAGATAGGGTCTTTTTATATATATAGTCCAGACTAACCTGGAATTTGGGACTCCTCCGTGTTTCTACCCTGAGTGCTGGGATTGCAGGCAGGTGTGGCCACTGAATACTTTTAAAACAAAACCTTTGGCAAATTGATTTATGAATACTAAAAGGAAAATAAAGACTACAGCAAAAAATATTTAAATATCAAGATTGTGGATACTATTACCACCATAAAAAATTCACTATTTGACAGTAGTGGAACCCATATTCAGGGCCAAATGAAAGCCAAGATGTGTAGCTCAGGGTCGGGGTACAGTCAGAGACAGAAGTTACCTTCCATTGCACAGCATCCCAGCACCCCTGCCCATCTCCTCACCTAACTCAGCACCCCTGCCCATCTCACCTAACCCAGCACCCCTGCTCATCTCACCTAACCCAGCACCCCTGCCCATCTCACCTAACTCTGCCCAGCCCCAGGACCTCTCTCAGAATGATATGAAAAGGACTACACTGGGGTGAGGAAGGAGGTGACTTTGGATATCCACAGGAGACCTCCTAAAACACTCTTAAGTAAGATTCAGTGGAGAATTGCTGTGCTTGGATTTGCCAGAGCCAGAAATTGGTGGAATTACAAAATCCAGACACATTTTCATCTCAAGACCCAATTCAGCAAAGAAGCATAATTTAACAGTAATTTAGTGAGAGATCTTTAAATTCCAGGCAGGCATCCATGTGTATGTGTGAACTTGTTTTTGTTAATGAGTGCTCTCTGCACACCTTCTAGCCCCTGAAAGGCAGAGCAGAAGGAACTCCCAGGTAAGCAATGCTCAACCCAGAAGCAGGTGGTCGTCCCCTCACTCACTCTTTTCCACTTTCATCCTCTTGGACTCCATGAAGGCAATGTTCAGTCTTTGCTCGGTGTATTCCTGAAGGAGGTCATCTCTTGCTGCCAGCAATTTGAGAGGGTTCTTGGAAGCCTGGACCCGGCGCTTGGGCCTGACTGAACGTTTATGCTCTGCCACAGGAGATGTCAACCTGTGGGCAAAGCAGATGTGGGTCAGGCTGCCACCTTACCTTGTGGCTCTTGGACTCAGGACAACAGACTCCATTATGTTTACTTTCTGATTTCATCTGGCTTAGAGATCCCATGACACTGCACACGCCTGCCTGCTGCTGCTGTCACCATCAAGGTCTCAGGGACTCACCAGATGGCCCCTGAATCCTCTTTGCCCCAGACTAACTTTTTTCTTCACACAAAGCTTTTCTGTTCCCTCCACAACTAGGATTAACTCAACCTACCAGCTCCTTGAGAAAAATAACCACACTTGTGAAGAAGATACTGGAATAAATTAACCTTCAAAATCATCTCTGGTCCCCGAGATTGTCCCTTGTCTATGTAGACCAGCCATAGTCTGCTAGTAGTTGTAGTGTATGAATAATAAGATCTCCCAGCAGACTCCTGTGGTGTCTGTCAAATTTTGGGTCTCTGTGCCAAGGAGCATTCTTTGTATACTACCACTGTGCACATGAGCACAAACACACATTTGTTTAGATTATTACATGTCACAGATATGTATAACAATGTCAGTGACAGCTGGACGGGGAGAGGGTGAATCACACAGACTGAAATATGCAGACAGTACATTGCATCAGAAGTTTATGGAGACTTTGCCACAAGTAAACTCACCCTTGGAAGACACAGTTGCTCTGACAATTGTGTAGAAAAGAGAGGAGACGTGCGGTGGGTGGCTGTGTGCAGCTTGGTCAGAACAAGTGTCTTCACTTCTGGTGATATTATACAGGGCTTCCTCGAGGGGCTTACCTCACTACTCAGGTTGATGGGCATCATCTGTCCCCCTGACTACATGAATGGTTTAGGGATGGACTTCTTGACCCAAGCTCGAACAATGAAGACCAAACCTGGACTTTGAAGATCTACTGGGAAGTGAACCTGGACTGACTGAGTAGCCTGTCCATTTGGTGCTAGAGGTGGGTACTTCTTTCCCTAAAGATGCAATTTCACCAAGAGAGAAGCCAGCATATGGAAAGGCAGTCTGAAGAGAGACCATGCTCTAACTGTCTCTGTACACTCAGGGCACACCAGAGTTTGAACTAGATTTCTCCTCAACTTTTTTTTTCTTATCTCAGTTCAACACATGTATTGATTTGTCTGGCATCTGCCACAGGAGGAATCCTAATACAGAATCATTTTTTATAATGTTTCCCTGGGTTGGGTGCCTCTGAGAAAACCCATGAACGTACTAATTTTATACATTGCTAGAAGCAAAGGAACTAAGGCTCCTGACTCTCTAACTAATTGTGCTAACCTGAGCTCACGTCATCTGAATACCCAGTTATGAGTAATTTTAGTGGTGTCCAGTGGGACAGTTATGGGAATCTGCTATGTGGTGATTCTATTAAACACCGCAAAGCCATGTGTGTGTTTGTGTGATGTGGAAGCCAGCTGCACCCTTCAAGACTACACAAAGATCCAGGGCACACACAGTAGACCTGCAAGTACAGCAGGGTGGCCACCTGTGCTCTCTCTGCCCTGAGGTAACGTGCATCTTGCTCTAGAGAAAACCCCCACGGCAGAAGTTTCTGGTGACAGGGCTGGGGAAGCATGTGAAGGAAGCCATTCTCAAACTCACTTGGGAGCATAAGGGTCGAAAATGACATCAAAGTCCTCCTCCAGCTCCACGGGACTTCTAGGTATATTGTGATCCACGCTGCGGTAGAATTTGGCAAAGGTCTCATCATCATCCAACTTCATAACCTCCTTGACAGATTTGCCAGTGACCGTGAGAACCGTTTCCTGCATCCCAGCAACTATCAATGGTGGAACAAATACACCATGAGCTTTAGAGAAACAATTACTGTGACCTTCTCTCATGGTGCTTTCGGCTCCCTCTCTAAGTTCCAGGGTGGGGAAAGGCCAGCAGTGAGCACTTGTGAGCCTGACCAGTTTCTGCTAGAGAGGAGCTAACCTTAGCCAAGCTTGTTCCATATTAGAGTTCTGTAAAGTTTTTCTGCAAAGGACTAGGAAGCACGTGGGACTTCTTTGGGGAGAGCACATAGCTTATGATGCAATCCGTCAATCCTGTTGTTAAAGTGGAATAGTGGTTATGGACATCAGGTCAACAAAAGGACATAGCTGTGTTCCAATAAAACTTTATTTCCACGAGTAGGTGGAATGCTGGGAGAGTCCTGGCCACTGCCTGCTGACCACAGGCTAGATCTCTGTTACTCCATTGCATTGGCTACTTCTATGTCAGTTTGCTACAGGGTAGAGTCATACAGGGAAAAGAGCATATCAGTTGAGAAAATGCCTCCATAGATTGTCCCATGGGCAAGACTGTGGGACATTTTCTTGATTAGTGATTCATGTGGAGGCTCCAGCCCATTGTGGGGGGTGTTACCCCAGGCAGGTGGTCCTTGGTGTTATGGGAAATCAGGCTGAACAAGCCAGGAGGAGCAAGCAGGATAGTAAGCAGCTCTTCCCCACGACCTTCACATCAGCTCCTACCTCCAGGTTCCAGCCTTATTAGAGTTCTTGCCCTGACTTCCCTGGATGATGGATCATAAGCTAGAAGATAAAGAAGCCCTTTCCTCTCTAAGTTAATTTTGGTCATGGTATTTATCATAGCCATAGAAACCTTAAGACAATGATGGAATAGATTTCACTGTTAATATATCTTACCCAGTCGGATTAACTATCATAGTAGCCATTATAGTTCTGGTTTTCAGTGTTTGTGTAACCTGCAGCCTTTAGGAAGCTCAGTGTCAACTGTAGGGACTCCTAGTACCTGGTACTTGATGAATAGATATCTTTTATTGAGAGAGAAAAGGCTATTTCTACTTACTGTCTTTTGTGTCACCAATTATTATAATAAAGTGTTTATTGCATTATCTTTTTACTAGAACTTTCTTTTAGAAATTATTTGGGATTATCAGAAAAAATGCCTTTCACTTTAACAAAAGTGATGCCTACCATTGAGAGCTTATCGAAGAGTAAAGTGATTTTGTATTTGTACAGTAACTGCTTTATAGCATAAAGGCAAAATCACTGAGTTACACTTGAATTGGATGACCTCTCAAGAGCTGGGAGCCAGTAACAAGTGCATTATTAGGTATCCCAAATTTAGGATATTATCTAGTGGATCAGAGTTAGAACTCTAATTAGACTGACTACTAATTAGAGTACTAACTTCATTTTTTGAAGGATAACAACAGATTTTAAGTATACATGTGTGTAAATTGCTGAAATGTACTAGAATGGAGATAACTTGGCCAAAGAGAGAAGTAATTAGAAGTAGGATTTGGAGAGTAGGATTTGGTGGGACAGGCCTGCCATTCCAGCACCTGTCATGAAGGATTCAGGAGTTCAAGGTTATCCTTGACTATGATGTAAGTTCAAGTCTAGCATGGTCTACATAGATCTTCTTTCAAAACACAGAACAATTGCCAAACAACCAAACAAAACCCCAAAAGTTAAGAAGTTGCAAGTTAGGACTTGGAGGTTCTGCAAGAGTAGAGACCACGGTGTGCTGTCATAAGACAAGCTGAAGGTCCCCTCTGCTTCTGGTTTGTACCTTTGCTGTTCAGTCTCCTTAGGAAGGTTTCTAGCCTGTCCAGCTTCAAGTCTGATTCCAGCTGCATATCAGGTCTGGCTTCAATATCTAAACAAGTAGAGACCATCAGTAAGCAAGCACCCCTGGGGTTCCCTGTGCAGATGCTCACGTCCCTGTGGTCAGGGTGACATACCTTCCAAAGGTTTGGAGACCGGGGTAGTGCCCCTTGATTTACTGCAGAGAGGGGATGAGGTGGGAGTTATGGCTGTGGGCGATGCCAGACCTGCAGAACACACAAGGGGACAGTTTAGCATCTTCAAGATTGATTCTGGAAGTTTACAGAACCCACTGAACCTGCACATGTCCCTACAGAGCATGTATGTGTGTACAGGTTGGCCACCAAATGCAGCTGTACCTAGGATTTTCCTATTCCTGTGAACTATGCAGCTAGCAAGGTGATATTCCAAAATAAACAGTGACAACACAGGAAAACCTATCTATAGCATGTAAACAGAGTGAGAGTGTACAAGGCTTCCAGAATATACTGGAACAAGTGGGAGTTTTGAAGGCCTTTTGGAGTGCCAGGGGCCACAGAGGAAAAAGCAAATTTGTACCATTTTCCACAGAGGATGTTAGGAGTAAGCTGTCTTGTTCTAGGCAGCAAGGCCCTGGGCACTGGGTTCTCATCCAGTCTGTGAGGAGCCGATGACAATGTGGGATTATGAGCATTATATGGAGAATAACCCAGAGGTCTGACCTTTCAGAAGGAAGACAGGCGAACACACATCAGACCATTTGGGATTGTGGAGGGGTCACACTCACACAGCTCAGGTATGCTGGAAATGATCACAGGTTCCCTGAGACACAGGGTGGGAAGTACTAACTCCTGCAAAGGCTGAGGGACATGTGAAAAGTCACAAGGGGAATTTGAGCACAGAGAGGGCACCCAGTTGAAATATGAAAACGCGACAAAGAGGACGTTTAGAGACACCCACCCTACCCAGGTAGGGGAGACTGGAGAGGGAAATAAGTGTAGTATTTGTAAAGAACTGAATGAGCTGCTGCTGGTCTCTGCATCCTTTGCAGTTGGCATGTGTGTGTGTGGTGTGCGTGTGTGCGTGCATGTGTATGTGTGAGCATGTGTGTGTCTGTGTGTGTGTGTATAAGTTTAAGAGTACATAAGCCCAGAAATACTCTCCTAGAAGAACCAGAGAGCAGATACGTTTCTCTCATTACTCACATCTACAAGGAAAGACAAGAGCTGCTCTGTTCTTTCCTCCTATGAGCTGGAGAAGCAAGTAGAGCATAAAACGCAGGAAAAAGGCAACAACTGATAAGTGGCTTAAAACTTAAGGTCTGAGCAATAGGCTGGAAACGGCTGTCAATATTCATTTGCATATGCACTTGCAAATATACATGCATACATTCTAAGACTCATTTCTGTTGCTCGGTCTGCAAAAAGCACATGTCCATGAGAAAGTAAGATTTCTTGAAATATGGCGATAAAAGTAAAATCGGGCATCACAAAGCAGGACAGACATCATGTCATTACCTACTAAAGAGGTGCTTGAGCTGTCAGAGAGCCCAGTGGCTCTAAAGCCATTGAGCTGGACTGACTCAGCCAGTTGATGGCCCCAATGCAACTAATAGAATCTTCCCTTTGACATGGTCACTGGGAAAATCCCACTGCTATCCCGGTTCCCACTGCCTGTCAGGCCACAATACACAAAAGGGTTCTTAGAAGTGGGATATTGCCTTCCCAGCTAGAGACATTAAGGATTTCCCCATAATGCAACAGAGGATACAGGGAGAAGTTTCAAAGTATTAAAACAGTCAGAGTTCTCCCCACAGTTCTTTTCAGTGGATTCTAGAAGCAATAAAGGACCTCCTCTGTGGTAATATTTTCATGCCTTTTATTCAGGGCACACTCCCAGTGCTTTTCCTCCCATCTTAGAATACTAGAGGGATCTTGTGCTGTGGTCATTGTTTCACAGGGTTTAAGAATACAAAAAGGAGAGAATGTCCAAAGGAAATAAGGAGATCTCAGAACTTCCTGGGGAGAAACAATGAAACCCTGCAACTGTCTGAAAGTGCCATTGGCACTGTGCAGTGAGAGTCTTTGTGGCTGTCGGGTCGGGTCAGATCAGGGACGGTTGTATTCTGTAGTCAAAAAAACCAGATGTCATGTAATTGCAAATCAAAAAGAACTAATAGTTGAAAAATGGACGTGATCTTTCATATCAGATTAAAAGCAAGAAAATTATTACTCCAAAAAGACTTGTGACTTACAAACACAGAGAAATAGGAACAAAAACATACTGTGGGATAGACTACTCTGTATCCAAACCGGCAGTGTGGGCCAGGGTATGTGAGGGAAAGGGTATGTGAGGAGAGTCCAGGACTCTTCAGATGAGATGGCAAAATAGATTTAAATGAAAACTGAGCAAATTACCATCAGGATATGAGTTGGAGGCAGCAGCTGAAGACCTGGTTCATTTTCAGCTCCAGCTGCCTTTCATCGATTTGAGCCCAGACCCCTGTCACTTCGTAATTGGGAGTGGGGGTCGGGCTCAAGATTACACCTGGCTAAACAGTTCCACTATTCCATGAAGAAAAGCCAGGTCTGGCTTCATGCCGTGAGAGTAAATGATCTTTTGACGTCCTTGGATGATCCCAAGCTTAACACATTTGTTTCAAAGGCTTCTTCCAATAAGATTCAAGGAAATTACCCTCCAAGATTTGCCTTCCCCTTCCCTTCCTTCTGAAAACATCTCTGAAATGCCATGAATGAGTTAGGCTCTATTCAGAATGGAAGGTTTGAGGAGAAGGAACAGTAAACTCATGAAGTAGATGGCAGAACCCAAAGACTAAGTGTACGTGAAGACTTTTACCACTAACCAGCAAGTCTGCTCTTAGATAATACTGAGAAATGAAGGTGTGTATGGATGGTAAAGGACCCTAACATTTAACCATGTACCAAAGAACATGATTTAGAGCCACCAACACACCCCAAAACTCTCTAAAGACTACTGATCAACATGGCGTGTGACTTGGCACTGAGTGTTGTGGGTCTCTGGGTTTAGCCACACAGCAGATCCAGTGTCCCTGGTGCACAAAGTGATCTGCAGGACATCCCTCTTCCCTGGGAGTCAGAACATCTTTCAGACATCTGCCACATGCCTGAAAAGTGACCTCTGCAAGTCACAGCTTACAAAGCTAAAGTCAAAGGCATGTTAAGAACTGACTTGCAGAGAACATGAAGGACTCCTTCATGCTCCAATGTCTTTGTTACCAAAGGCTTCCTTGGTGGTGGTGGGACGGTGGGAAGGCGTGCCTAGAAGTATGTCAGGCCACAAGAAGATCGAAACAATTTAAAAGGAATTGTGGAAAATAACTGGTTAAAATTGTTTCTCTTTCTTTTTCTTGGCAGAGCTGCAATTGCTTCTGAAAACTACAATTGCACTCGTTTTCCAAGCAGGTGAGTTCTGAAATGGTGACAGACTGAATCAGGCTTCCTACACTGAAGAGGGCAGTGACTACAATGTCCGCGTCAGAAATATTCATATCTACTCACTCAACACCAGCGCAATGTGAGATGTAGAGACCAGGGGCTTCCCCCTTCTGCTGAGTTCTCAGGTACCATTCTACCTCCATGGACAAGTGTGCCCCAATGTGTGTGCATACAGACGTGCCCACAGATGTGCAAAGGCACATGGCCTCTGACCTTTCTTCACCATTCTTCCTGCCACAGTGAACTGGGTGGAGTCGTTGGCCGCACCCCTGCCCTTGGTCTTCCATGCTTCCTCTCGCACAGTGATGAGGTGCTTCCTCTCCTCAATCGTCATCTGGCACTCTCGACTTTCTGTAACCCGCTGTGTACAGAATGCACACAAGGGAGAAGACAAGGAGAATGATGGAGGTGTGAACTTTAGTCTGGCAGCATTTCCCAAGTGAAAAAACAGGTAAAGAAACAAAGCTGCCATGTTTTACCTGCCTCCTGACGCCCCAGTGAGTTAAAGAGGAGTTTACCCACATGTGCTCACAAAGAACATGATTAGTCTAGAACGTTTCATCCAAGTCAGCTCCCCAAGAGTGAGACTGATGTTGAAGTAGGAAAGCTGGTCAGAAGGAATGTGAATTAAAAGATTCCCCGGAGCTGGGTGGGCCTTCTGGTCCAGCAGTGATCACCTGGGGAGTTAGGCAGCCAGGGGAGCCCATGAGGAGGCTTTACATCATAACAGATCCAACACCCAGGATTTACTTTGTGGTAGACATAGCCCACACAGAGAACAATGGTTCTTAGCATTTGGGTCTCTAAGCTGGTTAAATTTAAGGACAAATGCCAGCTTCCCCATCATCTAATCCATGAATCTTCCTTGCACGTGAGTCCTCTGCACACCTTCACAGCCTGAAGTATTTCTGATATACTAGTAATTCAGACAAAGTGAAGACCTTGTTCCAAAGTGTGATAGCTAAACGCAATGCATGGTCCTAGCATGGGTCCGGGCGTGGGCCTAGTAAGACTATCACTGGGGAAAACCGACACAATCCAAACACAGACGCAGGTTTGGTGAACAGGACACCCACATCAGGTCTCTTGTCCTGATCTTTGTGTCACTCTATCATCGGCATGGAGGAAAACACCTTCCAATTTGGGAAGTACATACTGAAGTACTGGATGGAGGACTCTCCAAATGTCTCCAACATCTTACATACAGTTTAGGAAGGGAAGATAAAACTAGACACACACAGTCAAACACATTCATATACACATCCACATACACACACACACACAGACACACATTCATGCACAGTCCCACAATCACACATGTTCGCACAAACACATACAAACACGTTCATACACACAGCCACACATCCTCAGCGCCAAACACATGAGGATAGTTACTGAGACACAGATGCATACTCACACAGTCGTACATGAAATGGGAGAGGGGACTCAGACAGGAAAGGGAAAAGGCAGGAAGAGTTGACATCAGATTGGTGGGTGAGGTTAGGGTGTAGGAGAGAACCCTGCCTAGCACAGACACTTCCCTAGAAGTTTTAAATTGTTGCGAATATAAAAGTTACCAACAATTAAAAAAAATTTAAAACTTTTCCACTCAGGATTGAGAAGATGACCCTAATTCCAAAGATTGCTTGACTTACATAAGTTTACTAAATAAATTATGAGGTTATCTTGATGGAAAGACATGATGAAGTTTGAGAGGATAAATTTGCTTGAAAATGAAGTGTCCATAGTAAAGTTTAATTAAACCAATAGAGCAGTTGGCTAAACAATATTTCTAAAAACCATCCAGGATGCTTAAAATTGGCTCCTTTCTCCATGGGGAGTTCATGGCCTCTCCAAAGCACAGGGTGTGGTTAACGACTTGGAAAAATGCTCTCCTTGGATCAACAGCTTCACTCTCCTGGATTCACCTCAAATGTTTTTGTGGAAGATGAAAGTTCTGAGCCTTAGGATGAAGGAACTCAACTCAAAGCTTCCAGAAGGGATTTTTTTTTTACTTCCTTCTAAATGCAAGTATTAAACATAGAAGTTTTTCCTTCTCTGGAAATTTTCATATAACTTGGTTATTTGTCATGTTTGGCTTTGGGAACCCACAGTTTGTACTCCTTGACCTTACAAGGATCTAGAAGGAGTAATGAATATACAGTTGTGTATTTTCCCCAAAAACCTATAAAATCCACCCTATGTATGAAACCTCTCAAAGCATGAAAAAAAAAACCCAACCTATATTTGTCTCTTTCTTTTTTCAGTTTGAAACTCTTGTCTTGCTTTTTCTCTACTAGATTTTTCTTTTGTTTAGTTCTGAGAAGTTCTGGGTTCTGTCTCATGGTTAGCAGACGGATGCTTAGTAGCCTAGAATGGTGAGAGGACAGCAGAATACTGCAAAAGACACATCTCATCTACAGGTCATTCTTTCAAATGCAGATGCCAGCAATATGGTAGAGAGAAGCAGAGGGAATGAAGGAGGATGCAGGAGGGAAGTGTTTGGGAGAAAGTGAAGCAGTTGGGAAGGAAGGAGGATGAGCAGAGACATCAGGACCTCCAGTAAGACATTTGCAGGTTACCATTTGCTGTGGATGGGCTTGTTTCTCTCCTAGCCTACAGAGAAATAGCAAATCTCCATATTTCACTCACAGGGATGAGATACGGCAGGCAGGAGAGTGCGGTTCAGATATCATTAGGATTAGCAGCAAATTAAAAGACAAAATTCCTCCACAGCAGGTTTCATAGGAAGAACTATTGTGATCTGGCTTTTAAGTTTTTACTTTACATCAATTAAAACTCGATAGCAGAAATGATAGGCACATATGCTAAATAATACAGATAAAGCCAAACCACAAAATTATGTGTGATGGTGAAGAATTTAGCTTTGCTTTCCCCTGGGAGGGGGAAAAAAAGATTTAGCTCCATGTTTGCATGTAGTGGAATGAAGCCCTGTGCTCAGAATTTAAAATGATTTCAGTGTGGTCCTGTCACCAGCTGGGGGCGTCTGATGAATGATGGGTAGAATGACACCTCACTCTACACAGCCTTGGGCAGGTGAGGAAGCAGAGGCTGCACAATGCCTCACAGAGCCTGTGTACTGCCCAAACACTGTTTCCTTGTCTGTATTCTTGTATCACGAAACATCAAGACACCACCACTTCTGGGGCAAAGTAAAGGACTCATCTGATCACTGAGAGCACTGATAAACTAATACATACCCATTTAAAACTTATATTTATCTGGGTAAACTGTTAAGAAGTAAAAATACATGGCTTAAAATATTCTAAAATTTGAGGTCATGAAATGTAAATCGCTTTTAATAAATGTTATTTTTCTTTGAACTTAAAAAAAAATCAATGGAAGATATCCCATGTTTATGGACATTCGACTCAGTTCTCACCAATTTGATAATCTATAAATCCAATATAGTCCCAATAAAAATCCCAGTAGGTACTTTTAGAAATAGTCACACTTATCCTGAACTTGAATGTACATGGAGAAGCAAAAGCCTTAGAAGCTCACAGAAACTGAAGAGGAATGAAGGTGGGAGAGTCAACTTCAAGACTCACGAAGCTACAGGAATCAGGGCAGCATGGCACTGACTATCGACAGAACAGAGTAGAAAGTCTAGAACCAGACCCACATACCTACAGCTGACTGAGCCTTGAGGCATAAAGGAATAAAGGTGATACAATGGAGAAAAGAGAATTTTTAAGAAGTCACATGCTGGAATATTTGTATACTTGTTTATATGTAAAACAAAACCAAAACTGGATTAGATCATATAAAATTCACAAAACTAACTCCATGGTTTTAAGCATAGAAGCTCATAGACTTGTATGTAAAATATAAAACCATAAAACTCCTAGAAGACAGTATGGGAAAATCTAGACATGAAGTAATCACACACACACACACACACACACACACCCTCCCCTGACCCCACTTCTAAGATCAAACTTATGGCCTCATGCATGTTGTTTTTCCCAGCCTGTGTATAGTCATCTTTTAGGTACAATACCAAAGGCATGATCCATGAAAGAACTAATTGGCATGCTGGGCTTCACTGAGATTAGTAAACTGCTCTGTGAAAGAGTCTGTCAGAAGAATGCGAAGACAAACCACAGGATGGGAGGAAATATTTGCAGAGCGTCTAACACAGGCACAGTTATCCAAGGTACACAAAGGGCTTTTAAAACTCAATGACTGGGAAACAAATGAGCAAAGCATCTGCGTAGAACCAACACCTATGAAGTCACACAGAGAAAATAAGCATGTGACAATATATTCAACCATGAAACACTGTGAGGCACTCACATATCAGAATGAGACCCCATGATATATCTTTTGGAATGGCCAAAATCTAAGACCCTGGCATTAAATGCTATTATAGACATTGAGCAATATGGTTCTTCACTGAATGCTGGAGGAGTATGAAATGGTACGGCCGCTGTGAGAGACAGTTTGGAGTTTCTTATGAAATCAAGTATGCTCTTTACTGTAGGATTCCTCAGTCATATGCTTTAATACCTGAATATTAAATCTTGTGTCTTAAGAAAAACTTGCATGTGGACTTTTGTTTCTAGCTGCTCTACCCATAATTGCCAACTTGAAAATCAACCAAGATGCCATCCAGTAGGTGATTAGTAAATAAGCTTGGTCCATTCAGACATATTAATGTTGCCCAGCCCTGAAGATAAGTGAGCTATGAAGGACAAGGCAGCACAGGGCCAAGAGAGTACTGCCTGTTTCCAGTTCTAGCAGTTGAGCAAAATCAGGAAGGTGAGAATGATGGTTGGTCAGCAGCGAAGCACAAAGCATGTGAAGGGAGGGGCCTCATCCTCTGTATCAGCGGAGTGGCAGACAACCTGGCTAAGAGCTCAGTATCCGCCAACGGAACTGGGCAAGGAAACACTGCACCAGGCTAGAGCAATGGCTACTCTGGTGTTTTCTGGGCTCCCGCCTTGGGATTCAGATGTTGGCAACAGAAAAAGTGAACCTTTTCCTCACACCAATTTCATGACTGCTAGGGGAATTCACACTGAAGTGGGGATGGGAGGGTGGGACTAGGAGGAGAGGAGGGAGGGGGGCTGCAGTCAGGCTGTAAAATGAATAGATAAATTAATGAAAGTAAACTGGAGTGAAGGATGGAGTGTGGGTTAGGCTACTTTGAAAAATATGAAAAAGTTAACCGATCACACACAGATAGGCACACTCTCCCCTTTTCTCTACAACACACACACACACACACACACACACACACACACACACACACAC
>CAJQZJ010000918.1:252762-263759 GCA_907164525.1 Lophiomys imhausi
ACACACACACACACACACACACACACACACACACACACACACACCAAAACGTCACAAAAGAGCTGCTTATTCCCCAAACGAAGTCTCTACCACTCAGAAATTGCAATGAGGCTTAACATGGATAGGTTTTTCCTCACCTGGTTAACAGATACAAGAGACAGGGTTTTATGGGCAGCTGGCATAGCAGGAGGATAAGGAGAAGCAAAAACAGGTTCCTATAGGGCAAACCAAGAGGGTTAGAGATCAAACCAGAAGAGGGACTGGAGTGTAGGGCTGGTTGAGTGAGCTGGGGAGAAGAGACACAGACAATGAATTTTCTGCCATAGTAAATTTCCTAGTTGTGATTTTGGTTCTTCCTTGGAACATCTCTCCTTTGAGTGTCAGTGGTGAATGGCGTACATGCCACACAGCCCAGTCCATGTGCCTGAGCCATGGTTGGGCAGTGATTGAATAAGTTAATGGCAGATTACTGCAATTCATATGTAACTATATATGTATACTTAGTTAGGGATGAGACCACAGGCTTTTCACCAACAGTTTCCATACTTCACGTAAATGATTAGTTTCTTTATGGTGTTTTCATTATATGGTTTAATTTTCATTGAGCAACATGACTCTGATTTTTAAATCATATAATTTTCATATGAGTTAAAAATCAGCTTCCATACTGGATGGAAGCTGTATGTTGCCTAGGCATACAAAAAACATAGAAGGCATAGGGCACCACAGGGGCTATGAAATTAGAAGGAATGTTAGCTGCCAGAGGGACAGTTACCTATGCTTGGGTGAGCAGAGAGAGCCCCACCTTGCTGACTGTGATACACTACTCCTTCAAAGCTGCTTTTTTCATATTTCAGATAAGGTTTCCAGAGAACTTTACAAGGAGCCAGCCAAAATTACATTACTGTGGCACTGTTCAGATGACCGGCTCTTACCTGACATACTCCCATGTCATAAAAAACAAAACAAAAAGCCCAAAACCATGTTACATAGGACCATGAAATAGGCACACTGATGAACGTGTCAGCCTCCCTCTACGTGACAAGTTTGTTCCTATACTATGTGTGTAGGCTCTGAGGATTCTCTGAACCCTCTCTTGGCTCTTCTGTTTCCTGGCTGTGTGTCTAAGCTTTTCACCCACCAGGAGAACCCACTGTATTCCATCACGGAAGGACACCTGCATTAGAATCAGGCTTACCCAAAGCAGATTAGAAATGGCATTATCATCTGTAAATCCTCCTTCTTCCTACAGGTTAAAACAAATGGGAGACACTGTAGAGGTACTGGAAGAGCAGTCTGCTGGGGTGACCACTCTGTGCCTAGGTTCAGTCAGTCAGAAGCATGCATGTGCTCACATTCCAGTGCCGTGAACAGCAAGCAACCTCATTCCTCAGGGACAGGACAACAACCCGTGGGCAGACATCATCATCCAACAGCTTGTTCTACCTTTTATTCTCTCTCATCTATCTGCTTTCTCCTCAGCTATGACAGACAGTTCCAGCATGAATGTGACAAGGGTTCCTTCCTTGAATTTTCACACCTTTTGGGTGATATCTGAGAGCTTACCCTTAACTAACCTCATTAGAACAGCAGCAGAAAGGGCAACCATCCCACCCTGAACTTACAGACAGATACAGATCTGAAAACAGTCAATTCTAGAATAGGGTTTTTATTTCTTGGAAAAAGTCCCAGACACTGGACGACTGTCTTCAAAAGGAAGTCTTCGTATATGCCACAATGTTGACTAGGCCCAAGTAGGACTGGGACTTAATTATGATTTGCTAGAAAGAAAAAAGATGCGTGGCAGGCTGCCTCTTTAAGAACTTGCTTTGTTTTCCTCACTCCTGACGGACATGGAAACAAATTATGCTCAAATACACATGTCCCTCGAAGTGTGGCCCTGGTCCATGCCACCACTTAGTGGCTTTGGAATCCTTACTACTAATTGTATGTGACACATTTGGAAGCCCAGACCTACACTAGCTCAGGTCAAGGGTTAGACATGGAGGGCTGTGGCTGGGAGAAGAGAAGGGACCCGAGTAATTTCCATGGGAAGTGAGGATAATGAGTTCCCTTGGGGGTCATTGCATTAATCTTGATTTTGAGGAATATAATTAGAAAGCAAACAATTGCTCCCTGGGGCTGAAATCTGAGAACACAAGGGGAAATTCTTATTTCCTTCAAAACTATTCACGAGCCCAAATATGACCACATTATCATACAGGACCCCAAATGAGACATGGGTGGGAGCACCTTGATTTCTTTGGGGACAATGCCATTGACAGAGAAAATGGTTAAAGACAAATGTGGTTTTTTTTTCTTAATAATATCATCAGATGTGCCTGCATCCATCTGTGCCCTGGGTATATGCATGATGCTCACAGAGGCCAGAAGAGGGTGTCAGCTCCCCTGGGACTGGAGCTACAGACAGTTGTGAGCCCCCATGTGGGTGCTGGGAATTGGCTCCAGATTCTCTGGAAGAGCAGCCAGTGCTCTTAACCACTAAGCCATCTCTCCAGCCCCGTTAGCATCTTTTCTAGTGGCTTATTAGATCCTCAAAGTCTTAAATTATCAATGTGCTCTTAATAGAAGTAGGAGAATTGATTTTGTTTTTGTGGTGTATGGTATACATATATACATTTGTGTGTGTGTGTGTGCGTGTGTGCATGTGAGTGTGCATGTGCATGTATGTGTACACATGTGTGTGCACACACATAGGCCAGGGGTCAAAGCTGGGTGTCTTTCTCCATTGCTTTCCACCTTTTATTCTGAAACTGTGATGATTGCTAGACTAGACGGCCAACAAGTGTGATGAGGTGACAGGCACAGGCCAGCTGGAGTGACAAGCACTCAGCACACTTGGCTTTCATACGAGTGCCACGGGTCCATAATCAGGTCCTCAGGCTTATGTGACAAGTGTTTACTGACTGTGCCAACTCTTAAGCCCCTACTTTTCTTAATTTCTTTTTGAAATGAAGTCTCAATCTGTAGCCAAGGCTGGCCCCAAACTATGTAGCTTAGGTTATCCTTGAACCTAAAGCAAACCTCCAGCCCCAGCCTCTGGAGTGGGAGTGGTGTATGGTATGACATCCAAGTGTATGTCACCTGGGGTATGCTCTTTTCTTAAGGTGGCTGCTGGAACACTTAAATTCCACAGGGCTTCCACCACATGGATTTTCGTGGAAGAGGTGGGCATGACTTACTGAGACCTTCCGCATGTCCTGCCTCTTCTATGTCTCCACAGCTACAACCCATGACTGTGTACCAATACCATGAACTAGAAAATGTTTGGTAACCATGAACATGTGTTGTTTGAAGGATTCAGAGCTGGGGTGCAAGTGACCGTATAAATCCAGCTTCTTTTTGCCTGGGTGTAAAATTGTATGGCTGTAGTAACTTCCCTCCTGCCCTCCAGCCAGCCACCCATGGGCAAGTTTAAATCTTGCTTAGGAAACAGGCTCCTGTCTGGATGCACATGTTACCAATGTCTTCCTTTCTCGAGGCGGCATTCATATAGGCACTTGGCATAACTTTCCAAGCATGTCTAGGTGGGCATCTCAAAAACACCAGATTTAAGGCACTATGCCTACCTCATCTGAGCATAGTGAAGCAGTGTGCTTAAGTAGACTGGCAATCTTTGCGAAGAAATGAACCTGCGTGTTGTCAGAGGCATCTAAAAACCACTTGACCTTAACAGAACTTAAGATTTTCCAATGTGACGGACAAGAGCCTAAAATAGACTGGCTTATTTTAACTTCAAAGAGCTTATTGTCTAGGCCAAAGTGAACTAGGCCACTGAAGAGCCTAGGAACAGTGAGTTCACCATGGATGCAGAAGCAGGGCCTGAGCGAGCCCTAGGTGGACTGGCATACCTAGGTGCAGACTGAACCCAGAGCCCTGCTGTTTCCAGCACTGGGTTTTCTATCCCAAGAGTGAGTGTGGGGGTAGCCTGAGTGTCACCTGCAGGAGCCTCAGCCAAGTGTCTGGGTAGTTCAGACCCATCCTCTACCCACAATGTTCTGTAAAAACATGAGCCCTCACTCTCCTAAGCAGATGAAGCACTTTTACACCACCAGGAGAAATCCATCTCACTTTGAGCTTCATTCTTGTTTTCTCCTGACTGTAGAGCACTGCATCTTTCAAAACAACTGCACTTGGAAGTGACATTGTGTACAGCTGACAGCTCTGCCACTCAGGTCTATGTTCCCTGTCTGAAGACTTTAGAAGATTCTAGAAGCAGGGTAGTTGGGTGTGTCATTGAGCCTCAGCCAGCAAGCACATTTGTATCCTCAGAGCCAGTGGGCAAAGGCATCATGGTTGAAGCATAGAGTACCTACCTGGCCACTGGCTGACGATCACTGCATTTGTGATTCAACAATTCATTGATATGCTCACACACAGAATGCTCGCACATGCGACTTAATTTAATTGACATTCATATACAGATCCTCAATAAAGGTCATACTTCCTCATTATGGAACAGGCTTACAATCAGGCAGAATGTCCTCATGGACTGCAGTTACACCCTTAGTTTATGATACTTAGGTCTTAAGTCTCTCCATAAGAAATTTAAGTCCATGTTTATAATCTGTTGTAAACTGTGGTGAGCTGTCTCATTTGCAAGACTTTAATCACATTCTAACATCAGACTTCATTCAAAATTTAACAATGAACACATTTGGAAACTGCTTGTTTGCTGAGGCAAATGCATGGTGCTGGTACCATGGTTCCAGCCCTGACCTCATGGTTAGTTTTAGCAGCTTTGTGACAAATTGTGTCTCCTAGGGGCAAGGAAGCGATAGTGCCCAAGAGCTGGGGTTGTTAAGTCACACACAGTTGTTCCCAAGACACACAAGCGTGGTGACAGTGAGGTGGGCACAGTACCTTCTTCTTCTGGGACTGGTCCACCTCCTGGATGTGCAGGCCGCTAGTGGCTTTGCCATATTCCTGCTTCCGAATAAGTCTGTTCTTCCAGTCTTCTTCACCACTCTTCTTCAACAGTGCCAGCCTGGAAGGAAGACACGCCAACCGAGATCTCAGCACTGCATTCTCAGAACTTACAAGAACCTCTTTTCCAAGATGGTCCCAAAGATTTTTTAGTTGGTTGGAAAGAGAAGCTGAAAGTGACCTGTCAGATAAAAGAGGTACAATCATGCCAGTAAGGGAAGGGGCAATTCTGCCTTCCTCTTGCCCTGGAGCTGGGAGCAAGGGCAGAAGGAAAATTAACTATCCCGGGTGAAATGCCTTCTGGTGACCCCCTTCTGGCCACCAGATGAAATAACACTTAATGATGAAAGCTGAAGTTCTTCAAAGAAAATGATGCTGAAAGGGGTTTAAAAACATACGTAGGAATAAGTGATAGCAAGGGTGATTCCCAAACAAAGTAAATTGTACTCATGCATGGAAATGTCATAACTAAACCTTGCTTTTAACAATAAACATACACTAATCATAACATAAAGATATGGCACCTTGGTATCAAACTTCACCTGAAGGCAAACTATATCATCGCTGCTCTATTCTCAGCCCCGAACTTTCCCTCTAGATTAACTTTGTCTTAACAATGTATCCTAACACAAAAACTACTTTCTAAAAACCCCCTCTGAAAGATTATTAGTTCAACTTTCTCCAAAGGGAAAAAAAAGTATACCAAAAAAAAAAAAAAAGAATCTCAGTAAGGAAGACTGCACACACTTCAGCCCAGGCATGGAAGGTTGCATCTAAAGCTGCTTTGCACATTTGCTTGTCTCTGGAAATCCATTTTCCAGAACAAGAGGCTGTTTTAGACAGCTATGCTGTCAAGAAGGAAAACATCTCAGCCATTTAAGTTCAATGGGAGAGTGGGAGAGACGAAAGGGCAAACCAGGGCCTTTGCGACTCACTAAGGCTGGTGTTCAAGCAGCTTAGAGACTAGGGGCAAACAAAGAAACAAGGTAATGGACCCTGTTCCCTTGTGTTAGTCTCACAACAGTGACTGCCAAGCAGCCAATCAGCTGTGGTCTGGGTTTAGACACTGTTGTGATTGGACACGAATTGCCCCCACTTGGCCCTGCCATTTAGGGAGGCTGAGGAACCTTGTGGATCCTGGGCTTAGTTGGCAGAAGTAGAACTGGAAGGGTGGGGCTTGGGGGTTTACAGTCTGACCCCAGTACTGGCTTAAGCTCTGTGCTTCCTCTAAAACATGAGCAAGTTATGGCACAAGCTCTTGTTGCCATGGATGGTGCCTCTCTCTGCTGCGCGTCCCCTCAACAGTGGACTCTATCCCCAGCTGCTTCCTGTCAGGCATTCAGCCCCACCAATGAGAACAGTCGTTAGTTTAGCTCTTGTCATTTCCACTCAGGCACCTTGTCCTCATTGCCTTGTTTGTCATGCATGACCTACACATGGGGCGCGTCGAGGCCCCAAGTGCTGAACTTCCTAATTCTATCCAGTATCTGAACTGGACACGGGATGCCTTCCTTACATTGTGATAAACACTTTACTTGTTGCTTGTAGTTCTTGGGTGGAATCCAGGGCCTCAAACATGCTAGGCAAGTGTTCTACCACTGAATGAACTGAACTGAACAGAAAGAAAACAGTTCTGTTAAGCAAATAAAGAACCAAATTCTATAGCAAACAAGAATCTATTATATTTACAAATGTATGCACACTCATCTTTGATACTTTCTATCGCTCTGTCAAATAATGTAAATAAGCTCTGAAGAACTTCCCGAAGGACAAAGAACTTTGCACTTTGGGTTTATCCCCTTCTTCCTCTTTTTCAAATCTCTCATCATATGTGGCAGCAGATTGGACCACAAGGGCCCATTCTTTAAACAGGTATGAGCTGATGTGCAGGTGTCATATCTAATACAGCTTATCACAGCTCCAGATACCATTTAATCTCAATTTCAATAGTTCTACAATGCTAACATGGCTACTTCATGTATTTGAACACAAAATCTGAATTCCTTCATGTGTCTTAATTTCAGTTCTTAAGTAATAACTATTATTTATTCTGCCCCAGTTACTTTGAACGTGCCCATTTTATTACAATAAGAAAAAGGGTCTCAAAAAATCAAATTATTAAAAGAAATAATCGTAACTGAAATCTGAAAGTGCCAGGGGATGTCTTCCAGCTAGGGAGTGTGCCAGGCCTTCAAACCCAAATAGGGGTATGTCCGAGCCTCGTCTGCAGGAGGCATCCACACTGCCACTCGCCCTGCAAACTGCTCTCAGAACCAACTGCTCTCTCACCTTTGACTCGGAGCAGGCATTCTTGGCTTTTACCTCCATCAGATTGGTTTTATAGAGGGCAAACCCTTGCCCTCAGGAGCAGAAACCATTAAAGACAATGTAGCCCACAAGGGCTTCTCAACAAAAGCATGACTTCCCCTGGGGCGGCTCCTAGCAGCAGATCAATCCATAAAAAAGCAAACTGTGGAATCTAGAATAACTCTGTTGCCTCCCTGTGACTCCACCAATATGTACAGACATGGCTAAGAAACTGTATATTTTGTTCTCACCATCCAGAATAGGAATGCAGGTGCAGGCAGGTCAAAGTTTCGCTTAGACAGGGCCTACTCTGTGCTGGTGGGTGAGGAGGTTGATTCCAAACCCTGCCTCTCAAAGTCCCAGCTGTTTCCTCCCTTAAAAAGTGGAGCTGAGGAGACACATAGTGCCTACCTCTGACAGGAAAAGCAGAGCTTTCCAACTTTCTTGCAATGTTCTCCCAGCCCTTGCATGACGGGCGTCCACAGAACCCTCTAGATTCTATTCCAAAGCCCTGAACATTTGCTTCTCAATACACTGGCTCCTGAAACATCAGAAACATCCAAACACTCCAGAGCAAGCAAAATAATATGGGAGAAAGTGCTTCAGTCGAGCCCACATGGTACTTGGTCTGCCCTCGCAGAGAACAGATGATGAAAAACTTCATAATAACGCACAGTGAATCTGAGTGTATTATCCTATCCCTTCCAATTTCCTATTTGGTGTTCAACATGCTGTGGAGGGTGGTAGATATTTCTGGTCTTGTTCTCTACTCTGGCAATCTCACAGCCCTTCATCACTACTACAGAGGGCTAAGGTCTGGGTCGACATGTGACATAAATCCACCCCCGTGCAGTGCCAACAATTGTCAGCGCTTTTAACATCTGCCAAGTCTGAGGGCTACTTGTGGGCTGTGATGTGTAGAGTTGGGGCATCTGCTTAGTCTGAGGCTCCATACCCAAGTGAGTGGCACAGTATTTAGCCTGCTAACGCGCCTGCCTGGCCCAGGGCCAAGGGGACGGACATGTGCTTCCCCGGGCCGCCGTGGGAGTGTCTATGGCTCTTGCCACAGCCCCTGCTTGTCAGCAGTAATTCTGGCTTGAGAGCTTGCTGGATGAGGACAAGTTTTTCCAGGCTCATAACAGTCAGTGCTGGGTCAAGCAAGGGACAGGCAGACCACCTGCCCCTAATATCAACTAAGGTATTTGCATTTCCTCTTTAGACATTTCAGAGACAGAAGTACCATCTGACCTTAAGTTGAGCAGCACTCATGAGTGACTACATAGATTCTGGTCTTAGCCCATGAGAAAGTTGGAAGAGTTTACTATTACTAACCTTCTTGTCTGCATTTGGTTTCTATCTGGTGCTAAAGGCTGAACCCCAGACCTCGTACACTTAAGCATGAGCTCCACTTCACACCCTGGCTCCAGCCCCTAGTTATGTTTTCCTTTTTTTCCCCTTCCTTTCTCTTTCTTTTCTTCTGACATTATGCAGCGTGTGCACGTGCACACCCTGAAGTCTCCCTGCCTTCCTGCACACGTGTGTGTGTGTGCCCTATGGTCTGCCTGCCTTGCTTCACCTATAAACACTGGGGTCACAGATGTGTGCCCTGTGCCCAGCTTCTACATTCATGCTGAGGATCCAAACCCAGTTCCTTGGGCTTCAGCAGCGAGCATTTTACCCAGTGAGCCACCCGCCACACTTGATTACTTATTTGAAGGGGGCTGAAGACCGAGGCTGGAACCTTGTGAACGCTAAGCATGCACTCTACCCCGAGCCAGGCCCCCAGCCCGTCTTGTCTATTAAGTGGAAGAAATGCTGTAGTTTGAGCACAGTGTGCTTCCTCTGACACTCGTGTTAAATGTCATTTTGGTAGTAGCCTGAGCAGACTTTCAGGAGATGAAAAGATACTTAAAAGGCATTAATGCCTTTTTCTTTGGAGTGAGTTTATGTTCTAGACTCTGGATTGGTAATGAAAGAACCACCTATCTGTTTTGGGGGTCTCTGTACAGCCCTCCCCGCTTTGTAAAGCTTAGACTGAAGTGTCCTTCAAAAGGTCCCCTTGTTGAAGGCCTGGTTCTTAGCTTCTGGAGTCCATCCTTGAGAGTTGGTGGAACCACTAGTGGTCAGCCTCCCCCAGTTGCTGAATTAATCCCCCTGGTAGATTCAGAATTTCATGGCATTTTTAGGAGGTGGTAGAAATTTCTAGAGGTGGGGCCTAACAGGAGAAAGTAGTCATTGGCAACATTCCTAGAGGCACTATTCTTGACCCCAGCCCTATCCTGTTGACTCTCTGCTTCCTGGGTGCTCAGAAGCATCAGAACTAATGAACCCCTGGGAACTGAAATGTTTCAGACAGCCAACCTAAATCTATTCTCCTTCAAACCGAGCTTCCCAGATAGCTGTCACAAGGAGGAAAGGTCTAAGTCAGCCCCAACACCTGATGTGGCTTTGAGTTTGATTTTCAAAACTGTGATTTTAAAGAATTGTGAGTCAATGAACATTCTTTTGCTTTCCAAAGTACTCAACCCCAGATTCTCCTCGCAGCATCAGAACTGAAATAAATAAAGGTGGGATCTCTCTCTATTCTCACACCAGTTTGAAGGTCGCTGGTAGCTGAAATCTGAAATCTTCCGGCTCTAAGTCAGAGCCCGGAGTTTGCAGGGAAGACATAAACACAGGCTGTGTGGGGTGCAGAGGAGTAATGAGTAATGGGAGGGCTCATACACAGGTACCCCAGCTAACCCCTGTGGCAGGAAGGATGGATCACAGGTACCCCAGCTAACCCCTGTGGCAGGAAGGATGGATCTTCTTGTATTTTGGTCATCTTCTCCTCAGAGTTGAAACAGGCAGAGGAAGTAGAGTCATTGGTGACAGAAACATGATTTCCAAAGGCCTAAGGGACTTCGCAAACTTCCATCTCTAACATATAATTATCTGGGTCATAATGCTTTTCCAAAAACATTCTTAAAAGGGGGCCATTTGATCTCAGATCATTTATACAGTGATAATATGGTAGCTTTGTTAATTCACTGGAAAAAGAATCTGAAGTTTCATTCTGGTGATGGTTCAACTGGACACTGCAGTTGCTTTTTCCATTGTTGCAACAAAATACCAATGGAGGAAACTTAAAGGAGGCTCATATGGCTGACGGTTTGAGAGGGGAACAGCCCATGGTGGGGAAGTTATAGCGGAGCCCACAGCGCTGAGAGAGTATGGCTGGGGCTCCTCACATCTTAGCAGAGCAGGACATAGAGATGGGACTAGATACACAGCTGGGTTGCCATCCTCACGGGGCTTTTACTAATGACTTACTCTGCCAGCCAGGTCTCCTGTCCCAAGGGTTTGACAACTTCCCAGAACAGTGTCACTAGCTGGAGACCAAGTGCCCAAAGTCTTAAGCATATGGGGACACTTCAGATTCAAACCTTAACATTCCATGTCAAAAAGATGAAGGAAGGAAAAGGAATTGGTATGTGATTCCCTAAGTGTATTCTTTCAAATGAGAGCATAGGGCTGGCAGGATGGCTCAGTGGGTAAAGGTGTTTTCTGCCAAGCTTGACAACCTGGTTTTTATCTTTAGAACCAACATGGTGGAAGTAGAGAACCAACTCAACATGTTGTCCTCCGACTTCCCTCCACATTCAAACTGTGGCATGTGTAGGTGTATGCATGCTCACATGTGTGTATGCTTACACACACACACACACACACACACACACACACACACACACACACACACACAC
>CAJQZJ010000918.1:263769-297783 GCA_907164525.1 Lophiomys imhausi
CACACACACACACACACACACACACACACACACACACACACACACACCACAGAGTAAATGTAAAAATTTTAAAGAAGAGTATATAGAGGTTTTCTAAAAAAACAATTTCTTAATTACTACACTTTTGATTTAGCTTTACACTTTATTTATTTATCCATTTATCTACTTATTTATTTATTTATGTCTCACTGTGGATCCTAGGTGAGCCTCAAACTTCTGAGCTCACATAGTTTTCTTGCCCTTTCTCTTGACTAGCAGGGACTAAAGATCTTAGAGCATTCGGTGGCATCAGCGTGGAGAACTTGATCTGGCTGAGTCCCTAGCATTAGAGAGGCCCAGGGAAGGGCCCGGCTCATTAGAACTCATGACAAAGTTTATGCTCAGAGTTGCTAACTCTCAGACCTGAAGGTGTAGGAAGGTGTGAGCAGAACTGAGCACAGTGACATAGTGACAGCAAGCTCCATGTACTCACAAGACTGAGGCAGGAGGATCACCAGAGCTCAGGGGCTGTGATCTTGCTAAGTCTAGTGAGTACATTGTGCTGAGGGTGCTGGGATTAAGTCTCTCCTCTGATGATCTGCATGAAAGCATCCCCCACAGGCCCATAGGGAGGTGTGGCCTTGTTGGAGGAACTGTGTCACTGGGGGTGGGCTTTGAGGTTTCATATGCTTAAGTCAGGCCTAGTCTGTCTGTCTGTTTCTCTCTCTCTCTCTCTCTCTCTCTCTCTCTCTCTCTCCCTGCTGTCTGTGGATCCAGATGTAGAACTCTCACCTACATCTCAAAAATTATGTCTGCCTGCACACTACCATGCTTCCCGTCATGATGACAATGGACTAAACTTCTGAACTGTAAGCCAGCCCTAATGAGATGTTTTCCTTTATTAGGGCTGCATGGTCATAGGGTCTCTTCACAGCAAGAGAAACCCTAACTAAGATACCTCCTTTAGTAAATCGAAGCAGTCAGAATGGCTGGGCTAAGTAAGGTTTGAAAGACCTAGAAGCTCATATGTCACCCCAGGAAAGAAAAGCAAAGCCCAAATACATGTTTGAACAACACCCTTATTCTCAATAGGTCAAGCTTCACATTTAGCAAAGAGAAGAATCAGAATCCCCACTCAGGGAACCTTCTCATGTGAATGGTAAGGACAGACACGCGGGTATTTCAGAGATGTACACACAAAAGTAGCATCAAGGCACAGGGGGAGGTCATAGGTGGGATATGTCCTACAGACATGGTTTCTGATAGCCAACATAATTGCTAAATAAAGGGACCCTGATGTTTTAAAAAGCATATGTTAACAACGAAATGGAGCAGCTGAATATTTAGCAGGCATTCTTGACAGGATTCTGAATAGACTCAGGTCAAGAATCTCTCTGAGAGGTTTTGGCTCCAGCTAGGCAACAGATGCATGCTACCTAGATCCCTGTATCTGGACTCACTTCCCGGCAGTTTACGGAAGCCTGGAGCCACCTTCTAACTTCCCCACGCAGCCTCGTTAAGGAGCTGTGCTCCACAGTAGTTCAGCTTTAAACATAAGAGTTTCCCCTCAGGATAAAACTCTTAGAAAGACACAAAGGAACCAGAGATTACTGGAAGCAAGCAGGTAAACCAAGAAATCCCACAGCTAACGTCTAATATAAAATTTTAGGGCTGAAGTGGCAGCTCTGGGTCATGGTACCAGTATGGGAGGGAGGGAGAAGAAAGGAAAGGAAAGGGGAGGAAAAAAGAAGGGAAGGGGAAAGGGCAAAGAGGAGAGGGAGGGGGAGTGAAGAAGTTAGAAAAGAAAGAAGGAAGAAAGGGAGGGAGGGAGAGAAGGAAAAAGGAAAATTTCTAAATGCTCAAAACAACCATCCATCTTTGGCTAGTGAGATGGTTCAACACGCCAAGACCCACAGCCTGAGTTCAATCCCAGGACCCACACAATGGAAGGGAAGAAGTGATTTCTGCATTTCTGCCAGCTGTCCACTGACCACCACCACATACTCTGTATCACATGTGTAAATACACACACACACACACACACACACACACACACACACACACGCGCGCGAAAATAAGTATAAAAAAGTTTTTAAAAAAGTAATTCATCTTATCTACTATAAAATACACCAAATGGATTTTAACCTCAAAGACACAGACCCTCTATATGAATTTATCTATTTTCTTCCTACATTTATTTTATATAATCAGAGGGTGATTGCACTTGCAGTTTGAAGCACATGTTTCTGCAGGAGAAAGAGGCCAGATATCAGCTCCGAGAACTGGATATGAAATAAGAGACCACAGACAAAGAAGGTATCCTGCCCATTCTTCCCTGGAGTCTGGACTGGCCACCTCTCCACTTTGCTAAACTAGGTGCAGCTCATGTTCATTTGCCTCGGCTTCCCGGGTTATTTTAGTATTACAACATAGCCCCGTGAGGCAAGTTAGCATCCTCAAAACTGCCTGCCACTCACCAGAGGGGCCCACCTACCTTTCTTTGATTGACATGGTTTTGCTTGGCGAATCCAGGATACTCTCACCCCCTGGCACTTTGACCTCTCCAGCAGCGAACATGGCACAGGGGTTCTTGAAGAGCTTCTCGGCCAGCTGCTCAGAGGATCCCTGCTGCTTCCAGGACCCTGGGGTAGCCATCTGAACAGAGGCTTTCCCGGCCGCCGGCTCCATCTGCTCAGAAGCAGGCTCTCCAAACTCTGAGAATGAGAGTGGAGTCAGCATCACTCCCCGGTCAAGCATCTTTGCAGCTGTTCACCGCCCCAATGTGCAGTGCCAGAGTCAGGCTGTGGGCACACGGCAGGTTAGCCAGGCCACCAGGGTTTGTGCAGAACTGCAGCACAACCCACTGACAGAAGCAGCCAGCCTCAGCCAGCTGTGCTGCCAATGCAACCGACAGTTCGCAAGCAGTACACCCTCATTTTTAGTGAGCTGAACTCTCAACCCTTGCCCATCTCAGCTGACATACGATTAATGTACGTAAAAGGAAGTAACTATACCTCTTACGCAGACGTGGATGGTCAGAATGCATGAAGAGTCTGGAAACCAAGCTATTTCAAGTCCTTATTCCCTGTGCTTACTGGGTGTGGGACTTTTGTGCCATCAACTTAATTAAAAGGGGTCAATACAGCTCAGGAGCTCAGAAGGCCATTGTGTAGGTTAATGCCACCTGTCACCTGAAGCCCTTATCAAGGGATGTTATAAACACAGCCACTTTTGCCAAGGTAGACCACATCAGCTCACTGACTGGGTCAGATTCAAGGGGAAGAGAGGTCTGCGGAAAGGAGTATCTTCTGATCCTTTCTAGTGATAACACATCTCTAGATGAAGCTAAGTGGCCACAGCACAAACACGTGCAATGAGTCTAGAATCTGACAGACCATAACGAGTCTGTCAGTTCCTGTAGGGAACCTGGGAGCTCAGGGCCTTACCTTTGAGTGAGAACTTTCTCGTGACATTCTCTACTCCTATGTTCTCCTCTGAGGCCTGCTCATCCTTCTGGTCCAGATTCTCTTGCAAAGTGCTTTTAGCAGTGGAAAATTCCGTCAGCTCATCACCAAGGTGGGCGGCAGGAGGACTGCCTAGCTCCAAGCTTCCTCTCCTTAGGATGGCATCTTTTGGCTCCTTCTGGTCATTACTCGCCCGGACTCTGGCAAGGGTGGGGTAGGAGGGTTCCGTTTCCTCCTTGAAGGCCCCATGGGTTTGGATGCCCCCGTCGTCCACAGTCGCCCTCAGAGTGGCCCTGCTTTCTGTCTCTGCAGACTCCCCCAGCATTCCTTTGCTCCCACTGTGCTCTGCCAGAGGCCGCCAGGCTTGTGGTTTCAGAATGCTTCTAATGGGAGAGTCTGAATTTTCCACAGGAGAAGAAAACGTATACTCAGGGGCACTTGCACTATTGTTCACAGATGGCTTCATCCGAAGGTCCCCTGCATATGTGGGGGCAACTGCAGAGGCCCTTGTAGAGACAGATGTGCTCACACTCGGGCAGAAAGAGATGAGCTTCTCACTCTGCACCTGGGAGAACACAGTTGGGAAACACCGTCATCTGAGGGTACTGGCACAGGGCATAACACTCCTGCAGGACAGTGTCCCAGTTCGTCTGACTGGAAAGGTAGCCTGCATAGCTACGGAACACACAGAATACACCACAAACAAACCTTCTGGGGAAGCAGCTTGCCTCTGGTGTTGTATTCTGCCAAAATGACCTCTTTCCAAGCAAGGAAGAGCAGGCCTCAGAGGAGAACATAAGTGTGAACAACATCATGAGGAAGTTCTCACTCAAATGTAAGGCCCTGCAGCTCCCAGGCTCTCTACGGGGCTTTGTGGTTATGAAAACAACAGAAGAAATAGCAAACTTGGGTATGGTTGTTCCTTAGGGATAAGATGCTTACAGGCTGTTGACACTGTCCTGCACCACAAACCTAAGAGCAGTACTGTGCCTCTGTATTCAAAGAACATATACCCCCACACCCTACCACAACTCCATACACCGTCAATAACAGCCCCCCATACCCTCCCACACACATACCCCCACAGCCCCCTCACCCCACATCTCCCTACACCCCCCACACCCCATACACCCCTACACATTCCCACGCCCCTCACACCTCATACACACACACACACACACACAAACACCACTACACTGGATTGCTCACACTCACCTGCTCCACTTCTCCAAGAGTGACTGGCTGAGTCTGATACCTGGCATTCACCCTCCTCTGCCGCAAATCTATTCTGTTTCTGGTGGAAATGGCTTTAGAGACTGGCTGGGACAATTTGTTAAACAAGGCCAGTTTCTCTGCTAAGCTCAGAGTGGAGGAATCAGGTTCGCCTGGTTCGGCAGACTCTCTGCCCTCATTTGCCTGGTCCCTGGCTAAAGCCTTTTGGTGAACAGATGCCTGTAACCTAGAAGGAAGGGAAAAGAAATCAGCCATACAGAGAAAGACAAGCAAAAGCCCACCACCAGTTTATATAGTAGCTTTCTTAACAATATCACTTATTTTGTAAAGGGACAGATTTCCCTATATGGGTCTGGGAGAGGGGCAAGCAGCTGTTTAGCTACTACACAAGACAGTGAGTAGCAGGGCCAGCGTGGGATACCAATCAGTTCTGGGACATGCAGACTTCAGCTCTGAATCATTTATATAAAGAAAATTTCCAGTTTAAGGAACCAATGTCAGCCTGGATCTACTTTCCCAGAGAGAAATCCTGGATGGCTCCTATCACAGAGACTAAATCCTTTCCTGGGTCAGACATCCCCTACAGATGCAGCTCAGGAGGTAGGATAGTTAGGAACAATATGGTCTCCTGCCAATGACATACTCTGCAAAGCAGCTTTCTGTCTGTTAAACATGTGGTTTTTAAATACACTTCCCTCCCAAGTTTCTATCAATTTTCAAAAGTCGCTTAAATCTAATTCAAGGTAATTGAAAGGTGAAGAAAATTTCAGGCAATTAAATATGGCCAACCCCAACCGGGACTGCAGAGGCAGAGCAGTGGAGTAGACCTCCTGCTCGGCACCAGAATATAACAGTGACAACAATAGTAATAATAGCTTCCACTGCTAGGTCAGCTGATTCTCAGAAGTTCTCCAAGACAAAACTGCCTCTGCCCCTGACCACACTCTGCTCCAAGAAGGATATCCTACCTTTGTACTTTTTCGTCACTGATCCATAGGCAGTCCCAGACCACAGGCAGTATCTGTGTCCAGGTATGTCATGAGGACAGTGAGCGAGCAAGCTAGGATGTCTGAGGATCAGAGCCTTTCAGGGCCAAGAATACAAACTGGGAGGGCCAAAAAAAAAAAAAAAAAAAAAATCTTTCCCAAGACAGCCTGCTTCTGGATCAGGCTGGTTTATTCTAGCTCTGTCATTTTACATCTCTGAGTCTTATTTTTAGCTTTTGTGTTTTGACTCAATACAGTTAAGACAAAGGGGATATATGTATGGTTTAGGGACATAATTTAAACAATTTAAAACCAAATCCTATAATATCGACTGTCAATCCTAAAATATAATGACATATTCTCCTCTCCTCAAATTAGAAAACAGGAGTATTTGGTTTTGTTCTAGATTTGTGTGTACACATATTTAAAAATAACTAGATCTTACCAACATTTCAATATTCACGTTAATGCTCCATTTTTAGATTATTCTTTACCTGTTAGTATTTTAGATGAATAGTAAGCTTTTGAAGAGTGAATTTTATGTTAAAAAAAAGATGTGTAAGTGAGTTAGTGTGACCCCAGTGCCAACCCAGGAAGCAGGCAGATGGACTACATGCTTCTCACATAGTCACAGAGTTAACAGCACCTTGCCCTAAGACAGGACAAAGCACCAAACACTTCAGGAACACTCACTGCACTGACTCGTTTGTCAAACAGACGAAAGGCAGTCAAGGCTTCCTGATGCCCCTGCTGCCTAGCACCTTGGCATTGGGGGCTTCATGCAGCCAGTGTGCCCAGCGGTGTGTGTCCAGTACCTGGCAGGCTGCCCAGTGCTTCTAGCTACAGTGGGGCTAGGAAGTCTCGCCATTACAGGGTGGGTGACCCCAGAACACGAAGCAGGGATAGGTTCACTTTAAAAGCAATGGCCAAAGGAGGAGCATTCATGAGGAGAGAGAAGAGAAGAAGCATTAAGGAAGGTGTAGCTGTAAATCCAGAAAGGCAAAAATCAAATATTTTACCAAAAATATTTGCTAAACACTTCGAGGGAAAACGAAATGCAAAAGAACTTGAGAAAGTAGTATAGATGGAGGGGACAAGAGGGACAGGCTGCCCAGAGTAAATGGGACAAGCAGGGGCATAAACGGCATGAAGAGTCAACTTGGAGCAAACAGCCTCATCTTGAGAAGTCAAGTAAAAAGCTAGTATCAACCACAGCCGGTCAGGAGGGTCCAGCCATCTTACAATGTTCTTCTCAGTGTAGCTTTCAGAAGCATCGGTAACCTTGCCAATCAATAAACTCATCAAAGCAGACGGCTGAGCCTGGCCAGCTGGTTATTTCCCAGCCTTCCTTGTTTTGTTCCTGTGGGAGTCTGCTACCGTGCTTACCAGACAACCCAAGAAATTATTTTGTAAACAAATGGACACGCTAAGAGTCCTGGGTAAGTACAGAGTTATGTGTGTCTACAAGCACATCGAGAAAACGGGGAGCCTAAGGCTGGATGTAGCTCAGTGGTAGAGCAATGGACCAGCACGCACAGGGTGGGTGGGCCTTAGGAAGGCTGGTGACCTCACAGTAGGCTCCAAGAGTAAACCTGCAGATAGAGGTTCTTAGGGATAGTACCACTACAGAGAAATGATTTTTTTTAAAAACAAACTAAAACATAGTCTCAGTTGACTATTAACTTTGAATGAGCCAGTCAAGGCAATCTGAGCACACCTGAGCAGATGGCCCCAAAGCAGGCCTCTTGTTGTTTGGAAAGTGTCCGACTGCCAATTAATGTTTAGACACTTTGGTGATGGTTTAAAAACAAAATAAATGCTTATTTCTTAGAGGTATGCACTACATATTTAAGGATGAAATGTCCGTGGTGCATGTGGAGAAAGATATTGCCTAGGATCCAATAACCACAGGAGCTGGGGCTTACTATAGCTCATCTAATTTCACATTTATATTTTCACTGTGAAAGGTAAAGCCCAAGGGTAAAAATGCTTCGAGGGTAACCCTAGGACCTACAACCACTACATCCCATTACTGTTTAGACAGCAGGAAAAAAAAAAACAAAGGTAAGTATGAAATATGTGCCTGCCTACAGCTTCTAGCTAAACTTCCTCATTCTTGAATGCCCCCTTAAAGATGACAGCACAGGTTGGGCTAAGGACTCCCCCAGAGACGCACGTGGCGGCAATGACCACTTCCTCCGTGGTGATGGGCTGGGTGTGTGAACGGTCCTGCAGGCGACGCAGCCTTTGTTCCACCGCTGCGTTTCTTGAATGTCTCTTTGGGACATTGTGTTCATCGAATGATTTCTCCATTTCCTGCCATTAGAAAACATTGTGGAATCCGCATGAATCCAAAGAAAACACTGGGGTAACAAAGGGTCTGTCTGCTGCTCTGCTGAGGGATCCATACCAGGGGACGCCTATGAGAGGCTCCTGCCATCACAAGTGAACATTTTAGGCGAGGGCAGTTGGGTGGTCAAAACCAGTCAAAGCGGGTCCTGAGGCATGGTTCTACAATGCCAGCTGACGCTCTGTGGTAAAGGCGTGGTCCCCAGCTCTGTTACTGGCTGAGTGCGAGGTCATCAGCCCTCAGAAAGGGTTGCAGAATCCTGTTGCTTCCTCTCGTTTTCATCCCTGCCACCATGTGGTGAGCAGCTTCCTCCCCTGTCTGCTCCAGCCCTGGACTGTGCCACCCCATCATAGGCCCAAATCAACAGCGTCAGCTGCTGCTCATAAAGAAGAACCTCTGAAGCAGTGTGCCAAAATACACTTTTCCCTTTTTTACAAAATGTGGTAAGCTCGGTATTCTGTTACAGTGAGGGGCTCTAACTAACTCAGCATGAGAAGAACTACGCCTGCTACAGGTGAGGGGGGCCTGAAGCTCCCGGAAGTGTGTGAGGCATGGCAGGCAGCGGAGGGGGGGGGCATCTCTCTCAGCAGGGGTTATGGCTTCTAGGCAAAGCCACTTGTCACATCTTACCCTGAAAAGCAACCTCTTGGCAGCAACACTCAGCTTGGCCCGCTCATCCACCTTTTCTTCATCTGTAAAAGCCATGAAATAAAAACTGACCATCATTAGAAAGTACACACTTCATCTCTGAAAGGTTTCTTGAGACTGAGCTGGCGATCCCTTGAATCCAAGAGGAGGTGAACTGACATCACAAGTGGATGTCTCCCCTGGTGAGGAACCCTGCTTTCTCTTCAGTAGAGTACTAATTCCCATCCCAATTCAGACCAAACTGTGTTCAGACAGTGATGTCTGCTGTAATGATCTGTGTAAGAGGATTTAAGACCAGACCCTAGGAACTGAATGCCTAGTCATTCAGTTAAATGCTTGTTTCTTTTGATGAAAAGGCCATTTCATATTGTTCTCTGAACAAGCCTCTTAATTTCTATCAAAAGCTAAGGAGGGCTTATCTGAAAAATTCAGCTAGGGTTCACAGCAAGACAATTCGAAAGAAAGCAGGAAGCTCCAGGTTTCCTCTTCCACAAAGCCCCAAATCTTAAGTCTTAAATCTAATCTGGATGAGATGTAAAAGAATAAAAAAGAAAAGAGATACTCGCCCTCAACCACTGGCGTTTCTGAACCCGAAGGGTACCTAGGAAAGACAGGGACAGATGATGATTAGTGGGGGGCACACAAACTACACATGGAACATAAGGCTGAATGCAAACTAGACGCAAGTGACCCATCTTAAAGATTTAAAGACACGCTGGTGCAAGTGCTGGAGGAACTACACACATTGTTAGCTGATACTGTGGAGCGTGTACACACAACCCCAGCCTGGTGCACACCTTGTGGAGAAAAAGTAGTATTGACAAGAAGCTATTACACAGGACTATGGGCAGATTTCTGATGAACTTTATAATTTTTATACATTAGCATATGATGTCATATAAAAATATAAATATAAGAAGTAGGCTGTTTATGAGTATAGAATGCCTTATGCTCAGTGGAAGAGGGTCAATACAGATGTCAGTTTAACGAAAGCATAAAAAACCAACTGAACAAAAGTGTTTCTTCTCATCTGATCTGTGGGCAGTTTAGAACCATAGAGTGACGCTAGTTAGAGAAAGCAACATTCTTTGGAAATACATTTAATTAGCAAAATAAGTTATCCTTACAGCTGAGATGTAATAATCCTGGAATCCTATGCAAATAGCGTCAGGCCCACCAAGGTAGCGAGAACCTCATGTTTGAACTGCTATCAGTATTCACACACATGCCTACCTATCCGACTCCTTTCGCTCTGCTGAGGTTATAGGTTGAGTTCTAAATCGCTCAGACGTCTTTCTACTTTCACCAGGAGAAAGATAGCGTCTTGGTTTCCGAGACCCTCTCTCCCGTTCCATGGGCAAGCCAATTCCTTCAGCTGATCTCTCAACCCGGGATTGGCTTTTAGGACCACAGGGCAGCAATACAGGGAGAGGGGAGAGAGAGAGAGAGAGAGAGAGAGAGAGAGAGAGAGAGAGAGAGAGAACAGGGAAGGAGGAGAAGGAAGGGATGGAAAAGGAGAGAGAGAGGGAGAAGGACAGAGAGGGGGAGAGAGAGAGGGACGGAGGGAAGGAGAGAGGAAGGAAGAGAGAGAGAAGTTTATGCATCTCAGTGAGTCAAAGCCAAACACTAGGTTCTACCCGCCGCTGCCATGCACATCTATCTGCACGTGGAACATTCTAGAGACCCACTCCTCCAGATCCCCATTAGTAGGCAGAAGCAGAATGTGAGTGAGCCATTTTCTGTACACTCTGCTCTGTACACACATATGAGCTAAGCTAACAGGACACACCGCAGGTGGAGAAGTGAATTGTCTGCCAAGGACGTGCAAGTGACATATTGGAAGGATGTTGGGAACATCACCTACAGTTCAGGTTTCTTGCTGGCTCTGGCTGACTCCAGAAATACACTTCGAAGCTGGGCAACAGAGACTCTGGTGTCCAGCATGCTGGCTTCTGTACCAGGCTCCTCTGCCCTTGAACTCCGAAGCTCCAGCTCCTGCTTTGAGGCTGCATCCTTGTGTCTGGGGGCCTGGAGCTGAGGGGGACCCGTGTAATCCGACAGGGAGCGGGCCAGGACCTTGCGCTTCTTTGGAGAGGTCTCCTTTGTGAGACTGGTCAGTGTGGCATCTTGGGACATAGGACTCTTCTGAACATACAGAACCATTTCACTCCGTCCAGTTCTCTGAGTGGCTGGGTGTTGAACTTGCTGCTCCCTCTCAGATTCTACGCTGATGGAACACACAGTGGGCTTATCTAAATCTTCATTACCAGAGGGGGCTTCACGGCCTCTCACAAGCCTATCATCTTCTGAGGTCAAGACTGATTTGGGGATCCTCTCCAGAGTTTCAGGGGAGAGCACATCTTCTGTTTTTGACTCACAAATGTGGAGGACCGGAGTATCCCTTGACCCACGTTCCAGGATCTTCAAGGTGGTAGATTTTATGACATCTGGGGTGGCTGGTCCAACCCAGCTGTATTCAGATGCGCTTTCAGATGGGGTGTCAGTGGTCACCAGTTTGATGGCATGAACAGGGTCAGCTGGCAGGACACAGCTCCGGCTAGGCCGCAGTGAGCTCACAGCTTTGCTGGTGACCCTATCAAAGGCGGAGCTTTCTGACTGGATAGACAGGAAATGCGCTGGGACGGGCTGCTGTCTCCTCTGAGTTAAGGACTCTGAGGTGACTTCAGCGCTGCTGCGAGCACTCTCCTCTTTCACCAATTTTTCTCTAACTTTAACTCTTAAGAGAAAAATAGGATATATGTTGCCATGTGTAGTAATCAATGAAGGGAAGGGAGCATGCACGACTGTGGGCGGCATTAGAACCAACGCAGGGAGAGCATGTGTGAAGACACACCCGGGCACTGAACAGCCACACCTAGGGCTTGCCAGTTAAATGGAGGGGAATCTCCAAGTTTACAGTCATATTCTAGTGCAGTCAGAAAGTTCCATCCCCTGAAAAGCTGGGAGTCACATGCTGTCCTGAGGGAGAATGGGCTTCTTCTGATGAAATGCCTAGCAGCCCCAGGAAGCCTCCTTCACACATACCACCGTGAACATTAGGATGAAGGATGCTATGCACATGCCCAGACCCAGACGTGGGCCATAGGTGGTGGCTGGCTGCTCCTAGGAAACTTACGTTCTTAGAGTAAACACATACACGTCACTGGTTGCTGGATGTGTGGGCATTTGTGATTATTTATGCTTTCTACCGAGCTATCACCTCTTGTGAAGCACACTCCCACAGGCTTTGCTAAGCTGACTACCCTACCTGATTTTAAGACAGGGCCAGTTTAGACATCATTACAGCCAATCCACCACAACAACATGAGGAAGAAGTATTTGTTGAGAGATTGTGAACTCTTATCTCACTCCGGTTGCTGCTACACCCTAATTAAAAAACAGCCTGAGGAGGGATTGTTTGTTGTTTTCTAATTTTTAGATATTTGAGAACAAAACTGAAAACGATTTCAAAAGCTGGAGACCTTTCCCATCTCTGCAGAAGCCCAGAACCATGGCTGGAGCCCTACCTGCCCTCACAAGCTCAGGGCTTCACCTTTAGACTGGAAACAGGGGAGTGTACTGCCTAGGATGTGTGAGGCTTTATATTTGGTCCCCACCACAGGAAAAGAAGGGATTAGTGCCACAAGGTAATGAGGCTTTTGTACAACACATTCAACAGTGTAAGACCGTGGAGTTACTTTTGAAATCCCACTCTGTGTAGTGTGCAAGGGAAATCCATTTGACCTGAGACGGACTGCTGACCAGGTACGACTTTCAAAAAGTACACAGAACTCTTGGGATAGGACAGAGATTTCTTGGGAAAATGTAAAACTTTTATTTCACTTAAATGAGTGAGCAAAAGTAACTGTTTATAACATAAGCATTTTAGAATTGCCCTGCTTAGGTCTAGTTTACCCTATCAAATTCATAAAACATTCTCTGCTTTTGACTAGGACACCTTCAGTAGACTTTCTTGGGGAAACACCAAAAAAAAGCTCACATAAAGATAGTTATTATGAGTGTTGGAAAATAGCATGCTGAGCCTTCTTTTTTTTGAGACTAGGAAGCATTGGAGGGTCAGAATACTGAGTTACAGTCAAGAGCCCCTGTGGAATGTGTGGTCCTTATCTGAGGCGATCCCAAGAGAACAAAGTCACTGCCAAAAATTTAGTACATGGAACCTTTGTCTGGCCAGTGACTTGCTCATTCTTAAGTCTTCTGCCTCTCTCCATCATGAAATGATTGGCGTTTTTGTCTGCTATTAGACTACATGCCCTAAATTTAACTATTGACAATTAGGTACTGGTTTAAAAACAAGGAAAATGAAGCTGGTGCTGAAAAGCAATGTGGGCAGGGTGGGATGGCCCGGGAGGGAATGCTCATCACTGCCCCTGTTGGACAATTCTGCAGCGACTTGATAAGAAAGTGAGCAAGCGAGGAAGTGTGTTACCTTAGAGACCAACCAGGAAGAAGAATACTGGACAGGGCAATCCAGGAACACATATGATTAGGAAGCAGTTTATCTTTGAGCACATGATTTTTCAGAGGTTTTGCAAAGAAGGAAGAGGAGCACTACTGTTAGTTAAGAGTGGCACAGCAAGGACAGGTGACTGGAGCAGGAAAACTCCCATCGTGCGTCAGCCACACACTTCCAACCTGGGATGTACCTGGAAGGCCAGTTGATAAGAGAAGGTGTATCCCCTTCGGAATCTTTCTCCAGAAACCACTCATGGGTGGGCTTCCCTGTACTACTACGCACAAGAAACAAAATTTTAGCACATTGCTATTAGAATGGCAATGCCGACGCCCACATCATTTTGCTATAAGCTTTTGAAAAGACATAAGTACATGGTGCCTTTAGAGTTTAAATTTACTTCTTAGAATTTCCTGGTCACTCGACCCACTATGAAAAGCAAGAAGTGAAAATAAATAAATCAAGGCCACTAGAGAAAATGGGTTTTGGTCCCTGAAATAAGAGTCTATTACAGTCACACTCTGTTTACTCCTATGAGAAGTTGGAGTTAAAATATGAGGCAACTTAACATCTATAAGTTTCATTGAGGAACATGGGAAAACACACAAATCTAAAAAGTGTCCATGCAAAAGGATACACACCAAAGGAAGTAAATACACAGAAACTTGGTGAGAGTAAATCTTTGTCTGTGATACATTTCTCTTTTATCTTTTTTTTTTTTTTTTTTTGGTTTTTCGAGACAGGGTTTCTCTGTTTAACAGCTCTGGCTGTCCTGGACTCGCTTTGTAGACCAGGCTGGCCTCGAACTCGCAAAGATCCGCCTGCCTCTGCCTCCCAAGTGCTGGGATTAAAGGCGTGCGCCACCACCGCCCGGCTTCTTTTATCTTTTTTTAATGAGTTACAAATGTCAATTTGTAACCTGGGTCACTCAGAGAAATGTCTGTTAATTCCTGTTCGCTGTGAACTGTAGCATTAGAGACTCTGTGAGACATGTAGTTCATCCTAATGATGAACAAGTCTCACATCTGTTAAGACAGCATCCGATGTACACACTTGTGCCTTAGCTCAGTCACACACAATGCAAGGTGGGATGTGTCAGCATTACTAAGACCAGGCCGAGATACTTTTCATAAAAATTACAGGCAAGGAAAATACGTTAATGCAAAGTATCTACAGAAGGAATAACCACACCACAGACTGTATCTTCTTATTAAGGCTTTACAAAGAAAACACAGAAAGACCACCCTGAATTCATGCAGTAGCCACGGATGGACTTGAATGGCTGCTACTCTTGCCTCAACCTCCCAAGTCCTAGTATTATAGGAATGAACCACCACTGCATGAACTGGTGTGCTGGGGATCGAACCTGGGGCTTCATGAAAATTAGATAAACACTCTACCAACCAAGCTACATTCTTCAGACTTAAAATTAATTTGGAGGGCTTTGGGGGTGAGCCGAGACCCTGTTGTGCACAGCACCTCCACTGGGAGAGGACTGTGGAATCTCTGAGGGCAGAAAGAGGAAAAAGAAACTGCAAGAGACTGGATTGGCTTTTGATGTGTGATTGGCCAGTAGAGAATTGTATTCCAAGGAAGTACAATACCCCATCTGTGGCCAGCCAGAGCTACCCAGCGAGACCCTGCTTCAAAAGTAAAGGAAAACAAACAAACAAAAAACCTCCGTGACAGCAAAGCCCCATGGAGCTCTGATTACAGGAGGGTTAGATTCCACCACATCATTCCGTTTACCTCACTGATGAGAGTCACCTGTGTGGGAGATTGTGCTGTGGCACATAAGGGTGAGTACAGCAATGGCCACATTCCTAGACACAATTTACACCGGAAGGCTCACGTGCACACATCATTCTCACATGTACACCTCGGCTACTGTACGTTACAGGCTGGCATTTTAGGAAACATATTCATATTTACTTCAATGGAACTATCCCTTGACAGCAATGAAAGAATTAAATGAAAAACAAAAAGGGATGAGTTAACCACTTATCAGCCAAAGTTGGTGGAACAAGGCTCAGCATCAGCTATGTGGAATAGCAGACAAGTGAACACGATTTCCCTCAAAACAGAATGGATGTGTGAGGAACCACCTAAGACGCCCCCTTGGAGAATGGATGTGAGACCTGCTTTTCATGCTGTGTGCCCTGATGGCCACAGGTCGTGGTAGAGAACTGCTGCCCAGTGCTGATGGGAGTCGAGGCGGGATGAACACCAGGCCGCACACTTTCCTGCAGACCTCTCTAAGGGACAGATGAGCAGCAGCCACAACCAGGAGGACCTGAGCCTCTGCAGATTGTTTCAGGACTCAAAGCTCTCATTAGGAGATGAGCAAACAGCGAGGGAGGAACGCCCACAACCAGCCTATGCTCTACCTTCCTGGACCTGGACCAGTTTATGTTGTCTTTTCATTACTGAATAAGGCACCAATGGGGCACATACAAGCTCACACTCAGACTGGTGTGTGTGTGTGTGTGTGTGTGTGTGTGTGTGTGTGTATTTGAGATCTGTGTTTACTGCGTTCCTGGTATGTACAGAATACGATGCTAGATTAGCTCTCAGAAGTAACAAGGACAAGTCAGGCCATCAAACTGTGGCATTGTGTCAGGTAAGAGAAATATACACTCTTACATAACTAAGTGTGATCCCAGCACTTCAGAGGCACAGATGGGTAGATCTCTGCAAGTTCTTGAGGCTAGCCTGATCTGTATATAGGGAGTTTCAGGCCAGCCAGGGCTATATAGTGTTACCTGATCAGGCCATAACCCACCAAAAGTAACTCTCCACAGGTCAAATTTCAGCTGTGATCTCTGTGACATCTCCACTGTCAGGTTCAAGCCACTAAGGGTACAGTCTGGGAGAAGCACTGCTGGAGAGGGACTGGAGTGAAGTGACAGAGAGGTAATGCACAAGGCTTTTCTAGAATGACTCAGCTCTCAGAACAGGGTAAGTTCAATTCCATTCTCCTCCTTTTAGTCATATGACACACTGAGAATGGAGTGACAGGTTACGCACGGGCATACAGCAGCTGGGGACACCAGGTACAGAGTGTCTGTGTTTCCCTCACAGAATAACAATTATGTGCTTCTGTCTGTCTGTCTGTCTGTCTGTCTATTGCTCAATAATGAGATAAAAAGTTGCATAAAGGATTACACAATAGTTTGCCATTCAGGACTTGGTAGGAGCAGGTGTTCATACTTTTTAAGGCTGAATAATCCACAAGATGACCCAACACACTGATAATAATATAGTATTATTGTTTTAAAAACATTAGCACTTTTGTCTCCACACTCACCCATGCTGAATTCACCAGCAACAGTTCATCTCAGGAACAGCGTTCTTCAGATGATACAAAACTTGTAGTTCCAAAGGTTTGAAAGCATCCAAAAAGTGGGGCTGGGCCTGCCTTATAGTCCCCCAATTCCTTAGAATGTGTACTCTTCACTTTATTCACAATAAAATGTGCACCAATTCCAGGGCGTGTGATAGCATGAGCTAAGGACTACAGCATCCATCCCTCTATCCAACATTTAATTTAAAAAACTTCACAATCATTTTTCTCCAAAGTAAATTTATCACATAGGTGAATAATGGCCTACAACTGTTATTTCACTAGTAATATTTCAGAGCATTCCCACACAAGGAAGTGACACAAACAGGTGTAATATGATAATCTGAGAGTAGACTCTTCATTCGCTTAGATGGATATATATTTTCTAAGTCGGCATCTAGTGGATTTCTTTGCTTTATTAACAAAGCATACGAGAGGGGCCAAGCTGGCAAGTCGGCTCAGCAGATGAAGATACTTGCCACCGAGCTTGCTGACCTCCGATTGATCACCAGGACCCACATGGTGGAGAGGGAGAACAGACTCCTGTAAGTTGTCCTTGGACCTTCACAAACACAACCCGTCACACTGAATGCACACATTTGCATATGTGCACACGCAAAATAAATAAAATGTAATAATAAAGAAATATGTACAGGATTTCCTTTTATAGAAATAGCTAAACTAAGCATGGCATGCCTACTATGAAATATGCTAGGCTAGAAACCGCTCTACAAAATATGTGGGAATGAGTCCCTCCACTTCTCAGTGTCAAGTACTTTAGTTCCAACACTAAACAAAGGTCCTAAAAATACCTCCTTGGACTTATAGAATCTAATTATCTTAGCATCTGAGCCTGTATGACAAGACATGAAGACAGGCCTGGGTTTTATAAAACGTCAGCACCTAAAACATTTGTTTCAGGTTCACCATGCCATGTAAGAGGGAGTGGATGTTTACCATCGTGGCCCAGTGAAACCAACCAAAGATGCTCCCAACATATACTTAAGATGAATACAATAAATATATTCACATGTGTGTGAGTATGTTTGTACATATGTACATATATCTGTGTATTACACACAATTTTCCCCTCAGAATAGATTTGCTTGACTCCAGGTTCCCAGCCCTTCTTACTTGGCCCAGAAAGCTGTCGCTTATTTGCATTGAAAAGGGTGTTTAGGAATCTACCCAGACATTCTGCCTGGCCCTGTAAGCCAGGTATTTAAGTAGGCAGTGTTTTAACATGGATAGCAATTTTTTTTCAACTTAAATTTAGAAACAAACTGTATTGTCTCCTGTCATCTGACAGGATTTATATTAGACTTCTTTAATTTTCCCACACAGGAGCTGTTCTTGTGTTAGGGTGTTTTTTTTTTTTGTTTTGTTTTGTTTTGTTTTTTTTGTTTTTTGTTTTTTTTATCCAGGGCTATCTCTGAACTGTGGCTTTCCTTACTGTATATATTTTTATACAGGAATGCCTTACTGGCCTTTCAGTATTTATCGGTTAGACTCTGCACCATAAACAGAGACCCTTCTCCCGCTGCTGTGGCTCTTCCTGTCTTGTGATTCTAGCTATCAGTCACAGCCCCCCACCCCAAGCAAACACTAGGATAAATTAGGTTGTTTCAGAAACATAGCAAAAGTTTGGGGGCTTCTGTGGAAGTGTCCCCATGACACATGCTTAGTTTGCTTGAAAGAGAACTTAAGGCACTGAAAGAGGAAAGGGGGGAGATAGAGGAAGTGGGGACCACTTGTAGCTCTGGTAGGACCTGTTGGGGTACTGTACAAATTACAAAGTATCTCTGCAGTGAGTGGAGATCCGTAGGGACATCTGTGACAACATCCGTGACAGCTAAGGAAGAACAAATGCTCAATGCTTACCTGGCTCGGGCCTCCGTGGGCAGTGGCGAGTGGCTCGGGGAGGCTGGCTGCTGTGGCGGTGAGCTGGGCATCTGCTTTGGGGACCTTGGCACTTCAGGGAAGGAGTTGCCTCGCTCAGAAAAGAAGGCGGCGGAACCATCTTCTGTCACAGGGGGCTCTTGGACTCTTCGCTGGTTCTCCACATTGAGCAGCAGCTCCTGGTCCGACATATGGCTCCCCAGGGTGGCACAGTCCTGGGACTCCACTAAGCTGGTCCTGGGCCCTGGCTCGGTCCTGGAGTGCCGGGAACCGGCATCTTTGTTCTGTTCTTCTTGCTTGTCACTTTTTCCTCGTCTCTCAGCTGCATCCGGGTCCTTCCGAGACTTGGCATATCGAGACAAGTATTCAGAGTCGCCTTCGGGGTCCAGCGTCAGGCCATACTTTTCCGCCAGCTGCCGCCTCCTCTCTGCTTTGTACCTTGCGATCCTTTCCACCTTGGACTCCAGACTGTGGGTGTCCATGGAGCCCGAACTGTGGATGCCCAAGTTTTCTGTACAGTATTTAGATGGAGTTTGCTTTTCTAGGGAAGACCCAGGAGTATCTCCCTCTTGATTGGATCGACCTACAAGAAGACCACAGGATAGAACCTAGGAGGCCAAGTACAGCCAGCTGTGCATCATGCAGAGCCCTCCACATTGCCCAGTGCTCACAGAGGGCCCAGCCTGAAGGCTCCACCTCACCTAGGCAGGCTGACAGAAGGAGCCTGAGATCTCCCAGAAAACGTGTGAAAGCAGAGAGTCACACTGTATCTCACCTCTAACACCCCCAGGGGCCTTCCGCCTTGTTCAGCGTTTATTCCCTTTTATTTTTATGTTTTGTTTTTTAGTTTACAGTTTCACATGAGGCCAAAGGGCAAGTTCAGATTCTTATAGAAAAGAGCAGACACCAGAATTTCTGTGATTTAACAAGAGATGGGTGTGGTTTCACAGTGCTCAGTGTGGTCTCTGCTCTTATAGATTTGGCTTTCCCAGCTGCCCATACACATGCAAACAAGCACACATGTGAAAACATTGAATTATTTATGAGAACATTTGGTACCTTTAAGTCACTTGCTAGGCTGTGAAATTAATTTCTATACTGCTTTAATTAATACTGACTCATTCATCATTTGGAGGTTTCTTCAGAATTGTTTCTTTTATGTACACTTGAATGAAATACATGCCTATGTTTTCAGGTTTCCAATGACTTCTTTTGAATTATAATAAGATTAACTATAATTTACTTTGGGGGTTGGTATGAAATGGAAAGAGGAATAGCTTCTTTCCTTATCTCTTGGCTAGCTCAATTCCCAACATCTTATTAAATAATTCTTTCTTGTATTGTATGCCTATGACACCAGCACATGGCTGAGGCAAGAGAGCAGCAAGTTTAAGCCAGCCTGGGCTACATAACTCAGGTCTTTAAAAAAAACAAAACAAAACAAAACACCTTAATTTCCTCACTATCTCTGATGGTTAAGTTATATGTTATATGGTATATGGATTTAGACGTTATGTACACAGAGATCTGTTTCTGGGTGAAGATTCTGGTAGTTTTATATATTCTTGGCTCTTCATGTAGTTCTCTATTAAAAAAAAAAACCTCACAAATGCCAGCAAACTGCAGCATCATGCCACAAGCCCCCTCTGAAGAAGAGACTGGTAAACTACAGCTGAAAGAAGCCTGTCTGTTAGCTGAGAGCCTGAGCCTGGGACGGAGCTGGGCAGCTCAGCCCTGAGTGTACTGTTCCCTCTGAGGTCAGGTGGGGTAACTAATGTCCTTAACAGTGCCTGGGCATGACCAAGGAAAAGGCAAGTCACCCTGAGCATGTTGGCAGTCAACATGCAATACATGAACACACATGAAATTAAGAAGGCCTTCGTTGCACGAATGTTGAGTGATGTAATAACTGCAGCCATCCAAGGCCCAGCTTGTTTTTGCTATTTCCTGCTCCGAGAAGCCATCCCCTTTGCAGGGCGTCTGGACACTTAATATAACCTACAATGTGGGCATCTTGACCCCTCCCTTACAGATAGACATTTACCAATAGTTTTTGAGAGCAGATTCTGTGCTGAATCATGAGAGCATGGGTTGGTGGCACCATGTGGGCCTCTGATGGATCCCACTCTAGAAGGGTCTGACGGCCAGAATACTTAAGATTACACACACACAATGCACTGTGGTTGGACATGGTGGTCAATATTCATCATCGGTGTGACTGGATTTAGAGTCATTTCCAGAGAGGTTTAGTAAGAAGAGAACATCTACCCTATGTGAGCGGCACCACTCTAGGGTCAGGGATCCCAGACTGAATAAAAATGTGGAAAAAAAGAAAGGCAGGGAGCAGCAACAGCATCCATCCCTGATTCCTGGCTGTGGGTGCATGTGACAGCGTCCTCTCTCCCCCCACCCCCAACACCATGCCCTCACTGTCCTGATGTACTGTGTCCCCTCCAACTGTGAGTCAAGATAAGCTTTTCCGTCCTTTAGCTGCTTTGGTTGGTATTTGTAAACGGGTATCAGGCATCTTATTCTCCAGTATCACAGAATCATGGAGGTGTTGGTGTGACAAGCCAAGGGCACTGCCTAGGACAGTTGGTCACATACGCACCAGTGTGAGGGCTGGCAGGGTCTGTGGCTCGCATGTATCGGGGTGTGTCTTCCTCCAGCAGTCGGTGAGTCACCAGCCCTGGGCAGCTCTGCAACAGGATGGGCTGGGGGTCATTTTCTATTCCTTCTAAGCGCCTGGCAATTCTTTCTTTTCTGCACAGTAGAGCAGAGAAAAATACAGTGAGGGTGGAAAATTATGGTAAGGGACAGACTCAACACTGCTGCGATAAACAGGTCTACCTACCAGTGGCATGCCACAAATACATTACCTTTTCATTTCTAAAAAGTCTTTCCTCTTTGGTTCGAAGATTTTTCTTAACTCTGCAACTGCAACACAGCAGAAAAGAAGAAACGCAGTGTGGTGTTCAGCGGCTGAGTTTGTTTCACTCCCTCATGTAACATACCAGACAGGACTGGAACGCCTGTTCTTAGCTCCCACACAGCAGAGCCCCAGCTTCTGGCTCCCTTGGAGTTTGTTTCAGGTAGGAAGGGAGACACTGAATAAGTAGGTGTGTGACACAGTCCCTCCCCCACATCACACTTCGGGCTAACAAGTAAACTCATATAGGCTAAGACAGTCTTTATTTCACTCACGGTCACAGGAGGCTGGCTTAACTTGCAAGACCTCTTTAGTAAGGGGGTTTTTTGTTTGTTTTTCCTGTCAGAAATCCCAGTATCTATCTATTTCAATTTTTATTATGTTTACTGATGTGTCTGAAGCTTTTAGCTTGGAAAACATTTGCCAAGTATATGCTCTAAGCTCCCACAGGGTCATCTGCAAGCTCTGCCAGTGGCTGCAGCATACACGCACAGCCGTTCCTACTTCACCCTGTAATTTAGACCATAAACATCTGTTAGTGCTGTGTTTCCTTTAACCACGGTTGAGATCAAGTCCCGAGACTCTGTTAAGGCTTCGCTGGAAGGAAGTGGTAAAATTTGCTTCCACGCTATAATCTAGGAGAATGCTGTGATTCTCCTACAGCCATTGGAGAACTGGAAAAGTGCTTTGGTGTGGTTGAGGGTTCTAGCAGAACACTGAGCACAGGGCAGACTGAGATGACATTACTTCTTGGGCAGAGAATGGCTCTTAACCTGTCTCCATCTTCACTACCTCAATTCTTTTTTTTTTTAATGTTTATTTATTACTTCAAGTTACATCTCCATCACAGTGCCTTTTTTCCACCTCTCCTGGTCCCATTTGTGCACCCTCTCCCCCCTATCCTACTCCTCTGGCGTGGGATGTCCCTACATATCAGCCCCCCTCAGTTCAGCAGTCATATGAGGGCTAAGAGCTTCCTCAGCACCACTAGGGCAAAGTGTCCCAGTAACAGGTAACAAAGTCTATGTTCCTGTTCCCTTTGGTGCATTGGTTATAGGATAGGTATCCTGTACCATATGGCTAAAATCCAATTATAAGTGAGTAGATGCCATGTGCATCTTTCTGAGTCTGGGTTAGTTCACCCAGGATGAGCTTTTCTAGAGTGCCTAAAGGCAGGGAGTTAGCAGAAAAAGAGGGATGGGAGACAGAAGGAGGAGCTATCAGGATAGAAGGAGGAGCTATCAGGACAGAAGGAGGAGCTATCAGGACAGAAGGAGGAGCTATCAGGATAGAAGGAGGAGCTATCAGGACACAGCAGGAAAGGAGGGAAAGACTGATAGTTTAGGATCAACAATTTTTTTGGGACCAAAACAATTCCATTTTTGTTACTGTTTAAATTACAATGTTTCTATGTGCCTCTTACCTTCCAGTTCCTGAAACATCAGTGCTCTCTCTCTTTTTCTCTCTCTCTAATATTTTTATTTCTTCAAGTAACATCTCAATCACAATCCCCTCCCTACTCCCTCCTCTGGTCCCATCTTCCTACCTTCTTCCCCTTCAACCACCCCCCATCTGCTTCCTTTTATTTATTTTTTTTAATTTAAGGTATATCTTTTCCCCCCAACAGCTCCCCCTTTCAGGTCAACAAATGGCTCTTTCTCTTATAACAACAAATACAATACAAAACAACAAAAATAACTAAGCCACAATTATGAAAATTATAAGGCTTAGCATACATTCCCAATGTCCAGTCCATACGTATTTGGCAACTGACTTTAACATTCAACTATGAAACCATCTCCATGAGTTTAAAGATCTATATCTAACTCAGCTTCCATCCTAACTTGCATCATCATCTTAAAAACATCTTCTTAGATCCAGAACACACTCTTAATTCTTAAACAACTCAAATTTTAACTATGAGACTATAACTATCTAATCTTCAACCACATCAGAGACCTGAGAAGGATAAATATATCTGACTATACAGGAAGTGCAGGGCCAGCAGCTTCCAAAACTAAGAAATGACAGACAACGCATTAAGGTTAACTTTAGGTAATGCTTAAAAATGAAAAGTGAAGTGTCGGCCTTTTATTAGCAACTGTCATAAACTGTTTAGGACAATTAAGAAATGCAACCTAATAGTCATTCAAGCATATCATTTTGTTAGGTACTAGGGTAGTCTATCGTAGTTATTTTCTAAGTTAATCAGAAATCATGTTGCTAGGAGACAAGCAACATTTGCTTATCCAAATGTACAGAGATGATAGGTGGTCTTCAAAAACCTCAAGAGATCTGTAGAATATGGCATTCAAAGATGTTTTATTAACTTAAGATTTTTTGGATATTCAGACATGTCAGCTCCTGACAGCACCTCCTATTCTACTCCAAGTAGATGATGAGCATCAAAGAATCACCAATTGGAGATGGTTGCATTAGTGGCAAGCCTGCCACTTGGCAAGAAAAAGTCCTTGCTTCAAATGTAGACAGAATGCTGTCCAAAAAGGACAAAACTTGAAAGCAGGTAAGTTGACAGCCTAGCTCTGCCAAAACAGGGTAAGCAAGTCCTTCATAATTCCTACTTTACAATTTATGTCTGTCAGGAAAATGGGGACAAAAGGCTGAAGATTGATGCTGTAATGTATGGAGAGAAATTGGGAACTGTCCAGGCAGCAGTTGTCTGTCATTTCTTAGGGTCGACATTTTAAAAGGCTGGCTCATAGGAGAGATGAAATGAAGGGGCAGTTAAGACATGGCATTTAGTAAATTAGTAACTACTGTTGATCGGCTAGGGACTGAACTCACGGCCTCCTGCATGCTAGTCAAATTCTCTGTCACTGAGCTAATACCTCTAGCCCAAAGTGGCCACTTCAATTTCTGGGGTTGCTTTTTAAATGGCCATTTTAACAATGAGTCAAAACTACATATAGATAAATGTGATTTTCATAATGGCCATTGTGCTCAGAGACTAAGGCCTGGTGTTTATTTTTAAGTGGCATCTGCCTTAAAAGTTTTGCTGATGGGGGTAGAGGAGCAGCAGTTAAGAGCACTGGCTGCTCTTGCAGAGGACCCAGATTCTATTCCGAGCACCCATATGGAGGTTCACAACCTTCCCTAACTCTACTTCTTGGTATTCTGATGCTTTCTTCTGACCTCTGCAGGCATGAGGCACATATATGGTACACATACATACATGCAGGAAAAACACTCATAGCATACATGAAAAAAACTAGACACACACATAGTGTACATATATACATGCAGGATGAAAATAATCCTAAGTCCAACCTTACCTCTTACCCTAAGCGAATTCTTTAAAGTTTTTGTGTGATTTCAGACTTAGATGCTCTCCAAAGCACCCTTCATGACGTGCTAACATATTACTGTTTTACTTTCTCCTTTTCCCTCTCTGTGGATATTTTCCTGATACTTTCAGACCACTTAAGAGTAAGCTGCTGTATACCTCTGTATCCTAAGATCCTTCAATGCAAATTCCCTAAAAACATGTGATAAAAATGTTTCCTAGCCCCTGTTGCATGTTAGTGGAACACTTTACCCTACATGGGCTGCCACATCAAGCCCCAGTACAAGAGGAAGAAGCTCTTAGCCCTCACGTGACTGATGAACTAAGGGAGTTGGATATGTGGGGGCTCCCCTTATCTGAGGAGAAGGAGAGGAGGGAGACAAAGAAAAGGGAGGGAGGGAAGAAGAGATCTATGATAGAGATGTAACTTGAAAAAATAAATTAATAAAAAATAGCTAAGTACAAAAATATAATAAAAATAAAAGATAAATTTTCAAATGATAATTTACCAAAGGAATACTTGCTTTACTGGCATGAAATGAAAAAAGGTCTTAATTTCATGTTAGAATATTAGACTATAGGTTGCCACATAACTCCCACCCTCTTGGATATCAGCTTATAAGTTTTCTTCCTATATATAAAGGATATTTTCTTTGTTTGGTATTAAAAATGCAGTTAAGAGATTTAAAATGTTGTAAGTAAATTAAGGGTTACTACAGTTCAAACTTGTTTTCTAAATCTCTAAGATTTGAAGTAATTTGGAGCTAAGATAAAATATTTGAGCAGAGTGGTGTTAGCCCATGGCTTTAATCCCAGCAGGGACAGGCGGATCACTATAGAGTTAGTTGTCATCTAAATTCTAGAGTTACCATGAACAGGGTGGTGATGGTTCACATCTTTAATCCCAACACTTGAGAGGCATACACCTTTAATCCCAACACATTGGAGACAGAAATATGCATATCTCTGAGTTCAAGGCCAGCCTGATACAGAGCAAGTTCCAAATAGAGAAAAACTTAGATCCAGGTATGTTAGTTCACACCTTTAATCCCAACAGTTGGGAGGCAGAGGCAGGCACATAAGATTTACAATGATTTAAGTTTAAAAGCCACTTGCAAAAGGGAGGCTGAAATTCAAAGTGAATGTCCTTTGTGATCTCAAAATATATAAACTTAAAGGTATATTTAGTTCCAAAATTTAAAAAGGATTTTTTTCTTTAAATCTCAACTGAAAGATGATATTTTTTCTATTGTCAAAAAGCCCAGTTTGCTCTAGGAGAGCTATTACCTTCCAAAAAAAAAAAAAAAAAAAGTAACACTACAGAGTTAAGACTAGGGCAGGGTTTTATTCCTATCCTTCCAGGAAATTAAAAGTATCTATCTAAGGAGTCTAGGGATAATTGGACAACTGAAACTCCTAAAGAAAAGGGACCAGACACCAAAGAAGACAAGACAAGTAGCCCAGATGATCCAGCCTCACAGACTACCTCAATAGCTGTTTCCTCAAAAACCTACATCCAGAACAACTTCAAAGCAGCTAGCTAAGATGATCCAGCCTTATGGACTGTTCCAGCCAGGACTTCAGTAAAGCCTGAACTCTCCCACCCAAAGTTCAGGTTCTGACTACAAACTTCTCAGGACATTTAAATCGCTGAGCACAAAAAGATTGGACAACAAATATTACTACTAACTTGTTTAACTATTTTTCCATTCTTATTTGGGTCCCCAGACAGGTTTCCTACATCCCAAATCAGCACGAAGCCATTTTAAGAGAGAGAGGCCCCATTCCCAGAAGGTGGGGTGGGTGATATACTTGGTCATTTGGGTTATTTGGGTTATAGATGTTAGTTGACATTAGGGAGATTGGTTACAAGTTGTTAAAAAGGTCTTGTTAAACAAGGTTTAGGAGGTTAGACCAGAGATTTCTCTCTTTTTCTTTTCTCTATGCTGCTTTCTCTCTTATGTAGGGTGGAAAAGACTTGAAAAGAAAAAAAGGGGGATATAGACATGATATAGGAATGATAAAGAAAAAGGGATTATTGAACCTAATATCTTTGTATATTGATACAAAATTAAGGTTAACTCTTTTTAAGGAATTATACTTATGTAATTTTCAAAAATGCAATGTGAAGTTGTAGGCCTTTTGATAGCAACTATCACAAACCGTTTAGGATAATTAAGAAATAAAAACTAATAGTTATTCAAACTTGTTGTTTTGTTAGGTACTAGTTTAGTGTATCACAGATACAAAATTGAGTTAGGTAATTTCTAAATTAATTAGAAATTAAGTTGCTCAGAGACAAACAACATTTGCTTATTCAAATATATGGAGATAGATGGTCTTCAAAAACCTCAAGAGATCTGTAGAATATGGTATTTAAAGATGTTTTCTTAAGTTTTTTTTTTTTTGATATTGAGACGTATCAGCTCCTGACAGTAACCCCCCCATTCTACTTCAAGTAGATGATGAGCATGGAAGAATCTCCATTCAAAGATGGCTGCATTAGTGGCAAGTTTGCCACAGGGCAAGAGAAAGCCCTTGCTTCAACTGTAGACAGAATGCTGTTCGAAAAGGACAAAACTGGGAAGGTAAGTTGACAGCCTAGCTCTGTCAAGACAAGGTGGGCAAGTCCTTCATAATCCTGCTTTACAATTAATGTCTGTCAGAGATACTGGGACAAAAGACTGAGCATAGATGCTCCAACATTATAGAGAGAAACTGGGGACTGTCCAGGCAGCCAGTCTTCTGTCATTTCTTAGAAGTTGCTTGCTCTATACTTCCTGTTTATTTGAATATATTTATCTTTCTCAAGTCTCTGATGTGGATGAAGACTAGACAGTTATAGTATCACAGTTAAGTTTTAAGTTGTTTAGGGATTAAAAGGATGTTCTAGGTCTAAGAAGATGTTTTTAAGTGGGTAATGCAAGTTAGGATGGAAATTGAGTTAGGTATAGAACCTTAAACTCATTGAGATAGATAGATAATAGAATATTCTTATTAGTTGTCAAATACATATGGACTGGACATTGGGAATGTATGTTATACCTTATAATTTTCATAATTATTTCCTAATAATTCATATTGTTTTGTATTGTATATATTGTCATAAGAAAAAGAGACTTTTATTGGATGAAAAGGAGGATATGTTGGGGGAAAAGATACATCTTAAATACATAAAAACAAACAAACGAAATGTTTCCTAAAGTTAGAGTCAAAATCAGTAATTCAATTGACAGAATGTTGGTGCCATAACTGAAGCTCCTAAATGGCACAGATTCCATATACTAGTCAACATATAGTGCAGATATTATCAACCATAGATGGCTTGATTCCCATAGAAGAAAAACTTCTATTTGTTTTCAAATACATTAAGATTTGATTAAATTAAATTATCATTTTACAGCTGCTGCCATGGGCTCTTTTGAACAATTCTGAATGGTCTTTTGGCATCCATGAGTCTTTTGTGATTTCTGGCAAAAGTTCATGGGTCAGTTTTTCAAGTAAGGCCTTTAAAGGAACTGGAGAGTGGGGCTCTGACATTCATGCATCTATTTGCCAAATATTCTTTGTAAGAAGAATATTAACACCAGTATTCAGGATAATGTGGTCTGCCAAGTGCTTTTCTTAGGAAATACAGTTAGTTCCCCAGCCACTTCTGAGAGACTAAGGAATTCTGGGAAAGACAGGATTGAAATTAGTCCTCCAACTCAATTATAACAGAAGCTTAGACAGAAACATCAGTAGTAGGGTACTGTGCTGTGAAGACCTCGTTCCTCCCTGTCACGTGAGAGCCCAAGAGTACAGGCCTGACCAGAGGTTCTCTAAATACTGATTTGACTTCGAAGGGGTCAATACAAACACAGGCAGCTGATAATCAATCCCCAAAGTAGAGGAATTACAGGGAAGGATGAAGGCTCAAGGGGGTATGAGGGTTCTTTGGGGATAATTTAAACACTGTAAGATTGACCATGGTGATGGACCCACAATTCTGTGAATGTGTCCAGAGTCAAATGAAACATGTTCTTTACATGGGGTGAACTGTGCAGTACATGCACTATGTTTTAATAATAGTATCAGAGGCAACAGTGCACTTCTATTTCTTAATTCTAAAATGGAAAATCTATTTAATATTATAATATTTACATGGTCAAAGATAATTGTATTTAAATATATATTACATTTATTTGTGTGTGTCTGTGTGTGTGTGTGTATGTGTGTGTGTGTGTGTGTGTGTGTGTGTGTGTGTGTGTGTGTATGTGTAGGCTCAAATGTGCCATGGCATCTGTGTAGGGGGCCAGAAAACAGTTTTATGTGTCACTTCTCTCCTTCCACCATCAGCTTTGGTGGCAGGGGCTGAAGTGTCCCAATGGTCCTTTTGTAGTAAACTTTTTTATTTCCTTCATTTCTTGTTGATACATAGTATGGTGAGTCCAAGACAGAAAAGAAAAGATCATCTTAATATTCGGTTTCACGGAAGCAGAAACCTCTCACTAGTGAACAAAGTCATGTATCTCTCTGTCATTGAAACAAAATGGTCCCGAGGCCTAGCTAGTGCAGTGTTTGGGGGCCCAAGTACAACTCAGAAACAAATGGCACAAAATTGATGCCCATATTTGTAGTTCATTCTGTGGTCAGCATTGTACTGGTAAGAACCAACAGACAGGATGTTAACAGAACCTCTTGACAGTATCAGTCCTTCCTCACACACCTGCCCAAAATCCAGGACATCAAAACTAAGTCGTGAAGAAGCCTAGGGCCTGAGGCGAGACTGAGGTGGGGCTTGGAAATGTTTTTGAGGTGCTGTAGAAAGCTATAGCCTTGTAAGTTTAGAAATCTGGTTTAGTACATATGGCTAACACTTCAGTTTGGAAAAACTGCACTTATTTTAATAATCAGCTGTATAAATTTTGGAATAAAGTTGGTCGATATGTGTCTGCTCTTCTATTTTGTTGCAATTGAAATTACAGTGTATTTAGGAACCAGCGGCTCATCATTTCCTGACCATACTGTTGCTCACTGTAGTCATTATCCAGAGGAGCTGGGGGAGAGAAGACAGAAGAGGAAATCTCCAGCAAGGGGGAAGAAAAGACCTCTGCAGGTCGATCAGTGGCAGATAACTCTTGTCAGCTACGTGGAGACAAACTGCTCCCTTTTACACTTAGTTTTGATCATTATCCCAGATGTGAAACACAGCTTTGTCTTGGGTGAAACTGGGTATCTGCGTCCTTTACAATGACTCCTAGCAACTTGAAGGACCTCATCTCATGCCCAGCCACCCGGGCATCCACAACAGCATAGTCCTGCTATGAACACATCTAGCCATCTGCTGTCCTGACCTCTTAGGAGAGTGGAGCTCGCATGAGGAGCGTTTCCTCCCCCACACGCTTCCCACAGTGTCAGGCTGTGTTCTCAGAGCAGCAGCACAATCTTTACTACGTCACCTAACTCTCAGTGTGGCATATTGATCATCTTACAGTGCCTGACCTACAAATTAAACCTGATCGTATGTGCACGCACACAGGAAAGAAAGTAGCACACAGAATGTCAGCCCTGTCCCAGTTTTAGACACCTAACTTGGGACATATCATTAACCCTAGATTGGGGGGCAGCGGGGGCGGTGTTACGATTCTAATCTTTCTTTACAGGAAACCCTATCTACGTCCTTGTGAGTCTTTACACTGTTCCTCCAGCTCAGTACACAATAATGAGTGCATTTCACCTGACACTTGTGTAGGTACCGAGACACTGAAGCATGTCCCTGTTTCAGTTGTCCTTGCAGGCCAGGCCCGGGAGCCTTTCAAGGGCCATCCTCAGGAGACTGTCTGGGCAGATCATCTGGTCAGCTCCTTGGGACACATTCCAGGTTATCCATGTGCCTTTGAAATTGGACTTGGTTTCTATTAAAAGAAAACGTCTTCTGATCTAATTTCTTTTAAACCTTTTCCCCCTTTGAGCAGACAGAAAAAGAAAAGCCTCCTAAGGGAAGAGCTCCATAGCTTTGTTGAGGTGCGGACATTGTGGATCCAGGTGATCACTCCTCACCTTCTGTTATGTTGTGGAAATAATGACCAGGCAATGTTGACATCCCATCAGAGGCAGAAGCAAAGGGAGCCAGTTCTGAGCAGGTGCAGGCGGCTACAAATGTGCACCTGTTGCCAGTGGAAAGAATAACCCAGAAAAGACGAGGGCTGAGGCCACTCAGAGGGCTCAGTGGGTGAGGGTATAACCTCTAGGACCTGCATGGTGACAGGACACTAAACTCACTGGCACAGAGCTGTCCCCTCTTGACTTGCAAATGCATTTTCTGGAACATGCACGCTGATACACATGTATACAAACAAGTAAGTGTAATAAACTATTTTTGAAGTTCAAAAGATGATATAGTGTCCATGAGCTCTGTGTTGCCTACAAGAAAGCTAGGCCACTTATGCCTTTAGTCACTTGGGAGGCAAAGGCATATGGAGCTCTGTGAGTTCAAGGGCAGCCAGGGCTACATAGTGAGACCCTGTTTTTTTTTTTTTTTTTTTGGTTTTTCGAGACAGGGTTTCTCTGTATAACAGCTCTGGCTGTCCTAGACTCACTTTGTAGACCAGGCTGGCCTCGAACTCACAGAGCCGCCTACCTCTGCCTCCCAAGTGCTGGGATTAAAGGCGTGCGCCACCAACGCCCGGCACTGAGACCCTGTTTTTTAAAAAAAAAAAAAAAAAAAAAGGAAAGAAAGAAAGAAAGGAAAAAAAGAAAGAAATGGAAAAGGAAAGAAAAGAAGGAAGGAAGGAAGGAAGAAAGAAAAGCCATGAGCTATTGAGTGTAAATCCCCTGTATTGGGAAGAAGCAGAGAGGGAAAGTGGGCTATGAATAATGGGAGGTTAGGAGACCAGTTGCCTCCAGGGAAAGTTAATTTGAATGAAAAATTATTTTAATTTTATATAATATTTTTATTAAAATTTTTCATATAATGCATTCTGTCTTCCCCTCCTCAACTCTTCCCAGCTTCCCCTCACTTCCCTACCCACCCATCTTTAGGCTCTTTCTTTCTCTCTCTCTTTTTCAGCACATGAATGTTTTGCCTGCATGCATGCACATGCACCATGTTATGCCTAGCACCCGCATAGGTCAGAAGAGGGTGCTGGATCCCCAGGAACTGGAGTTACAGATGGTTGTGAGCTCTGGCATGGATGCTGGGAACCTGACCCAGGGCCTCTGCCCGTACTGTCAGCCACTGCTGAGCCATCTTTCTAGATCTCTAACAACTTTTTTTTTCCTTTGAGGCAGAAGTTTATGTCTCCAACCTGCCTCCACCTCAGGAACCCTGGGATTACAGGCTTGAGCCACCAAGCCCCGTTTGGACAGTGCTGTGGACAAAAGCCAGGTTTTCTGAAGCTAGGCAAGCAGTCGACCAGCTGAGCTACAGTCCCAGTCCTCTTGCAAAGGTTAAAGGCAAAAGAGTGAATATGAACTCTGTGCTCTCTCTCTTCCTCCTCACTCAGCCCCCAGCAGCAGCTGGAAGAATGACTAAACAGAAGGATGGAATGGGTGGGGAAAAATTCAGGAAAGGCCCCTAAACTGAATCTAGTGGTTGGGTGGGGAAAGAAGGAACATGGAAGGGACCACAGGCTGGAGGCTAGTGAGTATCCTTCAGCCAAGGTGTCGCGGAGAGCTATGCCAGGCACTGTCTTGCCACTTAGACAAGATCTTACCTTTAGGGAGGGCAGCTGAAGACTTGACGTCAGGGCCTCGCCTGGGGTTGGCAGGCTCTTCTTTATCGGCAAAGGAGACCTCTTTCTGAAAGCTAAACATCATCCCGTCAGTGCAGTATTAAATTAAGATGTGGATTGAAAACCAAGCGACAAACACTAGGCATCAAAACCACGTGGTCATCACATGTCAGAACATGTTTTACACTGCGACTTTCTAACTTTACTTATGTCAGCATGATAATGTGTGTATATGTGTCCAACTATGTGGTTATACTGGCATTAGCAGCGGCTTTGTGTGTGGCGGAGGAAACACTGCTGAACCTGTGAACTGTATTCCTTTATTTAGGCAGGCAACACCCTCTTGATCCCAGAACAGTCAAGTGTATTTGGCTAACCCACCCAACCTTCCTGGGCTACATGTAATGTCATCCTCAGAAGACCAGCAAATTGTTGAGGCAGTCTGGGTGCTATTCCCGGTGTTAGGTTATATCAGTGTTACCTGTGCCTTCAAACCACCAAACAACTGCATGGGCAAAAAGGAGGAACAGCCCATGAAGACTTGTCGTAAACACAAGAGGAAGTGACTGCAGAGACTAATAAATCAATGGAGAGTGTCCTACCACATACACTGACCCTCACCCCAGCTACAATCTTATATTATCTCCACAAGACTCCATGCATGCACGACTTGGAGGTGTCTAAATGCCTGGTAATAGGCCCGCCCTTTGTAGTTGTATTGCTGAGTCTTGAATTTTTCACAGAAAGGTAATTTAGAAGGAGAAACTCCATTGCCTCATAACTGGGGCTCTCTTTGCTGGTGTATTTCTTGTATGCACCCAGACCCTATGGAAGGGTGCCTTTTACACTTGGTGTCCTGCCAGGTGGGCCGCTCTAGTCAGTTCACATGAAATCACAGCTGTGGCCTCTGAAGTCCAGTGTCCCACTGTGTCAAGGTCACCAAAGTGTTTGACTTCCAATTTACACTTTTCCTATGCTTGAATAAGTAATGCCTCCCCTTCTCCTTGTCCTTGTCTTTCTTTTTCTCTTCTACTAGCTTCATTGCAGTTAAGATACTCTGCTAAATCTGTTGATGGATATCGTCCTTTTATTATTTTGTCGCGCATCCTGTCTGAGATTTTATGTTGCAATGAGGGAACATTTCTCTTGATATACAGTATGTCTTTTTATGATGAGAATGTGTTGTCTAGGCATTAAAAACCAACTCCAATCATTGGATTGGAGTGATATTTTCTATTTGAGCTAAAAAAAAAAAAAAAAAGATACTCTGCTAGGGAACGGTGAGCGAATGATCCCACGGTGCCATTAAAACAAGCCATAGACACGAACTGCCACCCTGAGTCACAGTTCTACTTCATATTTAGATGTGCGTGGAATATACCAGAGACTGTCCTGTGTGGCGCGTTTATAAGATCCACTCTCCAATTTCAAAAGCAGAATCAGACAGCTCATTACTACAATGTGAAGGCAAGTGTCAGAGCCACAATAGATTGGAGACAAGAGCATCTGAGGGGAAGAAGGCCGGCATGGGGTTGCCTCCTTCTAGTCCAATGATGTACAGCTTGAGACCCATCCCCATGTGCATCTTGGGTGGCTTTACACCTGCCTTAGTGTCTGGCTGTGTTGTGGACAGTGGCAAAGGCCCCTATGCAGGTGCCTCCCTGGTGTGGCTCACAAAGGTCCCTATGCA
>CAJQZJ010000918.1:307038-331113 GCA_907164525.1 Lophiomys imhausi
ACACACACACACACACACACACACACACACACACACACACACACACATCTTCCAGTCATTTATAATCCCACAGTCTTGGTTTCCTTTCCCACATATAACCCAATAGCCCAATAGCCACCATATCACTGGCCATCTGAGGCTCATGCAACAAAGGGTTGCCTGGGAGGTACAGAGGATTCAGTGTTGTGAGATTAAGGTGTGTAATGGAAGTTGGTGTCCCATTATCAACGGAACTTTTTCAGTGCATCTCATTCCAATTGGGATACAGGACACAGATCAGTGCTTCCACTGATTACAAGCACATACATGCTTGCTTAGCATGTATGAGGTCTGGTTTTCTACAGCAAACACAGTCAGTTCTTTGTACTCCTGGACCAAAAACGTAGTTAAGTCTATGATGACATCTGTGCTGAATATTACAGACTCTTTTGTCATTACTTCCTGTGCTGGCTAGTCTTATGTCAACTTGATACAAATTAGAGTCATCTGAAAGGAAGGAACTTCAGTTGAGAAGTTGCCTCCATGAGATCCAACTATAAGGCATTTTCTTAATTAGTGACCAATGCAGGGAGGGTCCAGCCCATTGTGGGTGGTGTCATCCCTGGGCTGATGGTCCTGGGTTCCATAAGAAAGCAGGTTGAGCAAGTCATGAGGAACAAGCCAATAAGCAGCTCTCCTCCATGGCCTCTGCATCAGCTATTGCCTCTAGGTTCCTGCCTTGTGTGAGTTCCTGTCCTGACTTCCTTCAATGATGAACAGTGCTGTGGAAGTGCAAGCTGAATTAACCCTTTCCTCCCCAATTTGTATTTTGGTCATGGTGTTTCATTGCAGCAGTAGAAACCCTAACTAAGACACTACCTAAACAATACAGTGTAACAGGTAGTTATGTACAGAGATGATTTAAAGAAGGGTGTGTTTAAATTACATATGAATATCATGAAATGCTGTGTAAAGTATTTTAGCATCCTTAGGTTTGAGTCTCTGCTGGGCGTCCTGGAAACCAATGACTGAAGGACCCTGGACATAAAGTGACCAAGTGAGTTCCTTCCTTTATTGAGTTTCCAGACTAGAAAAGACAAGCTAAAGACATATTTTAAAACAAACTACCATCAAACTCTCACCTATCCACTGATTCTTATGAAATATCATCATTCTTGTTTCCTGTGGGCCAATCATGTATGAATACCCACCCTACCCATGAGCAGTTTTCTATAGGTAGTTGAGAGGCAGGTCCCAGGGCCACAGTGAAAGAAAGGATGCCTTTGCTACAGGTTTACTGTGAGGATTCAAATCCTGAAAGCAGGAACCTGAATGCACGCCAGTGTCTATAAGCTGTATTGTCCTAGACAAATGGACATTTAATATTATCACTGTTGTTGTTCCAGTGTAGTTTGTTGCTTCATAGTAGTTAAGACAGTTAAATACAATTGAACAAAGCTACATAAATAACAATTGATTTTTCCCTCTTTTGAAAAGGCAAAACAATGGGTTGGGGGATGGTGCTCGATGGAGTCCTGAATTTTATCCCCAGCACCCCAAACAAAAATAAGACAAAAAAGCAAAACATGTAAATATACCCTAAAAGTGGCTATTCCTCAACATCAAATCTTTTCTTTAATCCATTTTAATTTTCCTCCAATTAAAAGATTTATCATCATCATGATCATCATCACCATCATCACCACCGCCATCATCACCATCACCAGCATCACCATCATCATCAATACCATCATCACCATCACCAGCATCATCACCATCATCAGGACCACCACCATCATATCATCAACATCATCACCATCATCACCATCATTCATGTGTGTGTGTGTGTGTGTGTGTCTGAGCTCAAATGCCAAGACAAATTGTGCAGAGGTCAGAGGACAGCTTTGTGGAGTCAGTTCTCTCTATCCACCTTCGTGGGAATATCAGGGTGGAACTCAGATCCCCAGGCTGGCTCTGCAAGTGAGGCTGCCAAGTCACCACCTAGCCCTGTCAACATCTGTCCTCCATCATTGACACTATATGCACGGAGTGTTTGCCTACCATGCCTGAAGTCCTGGGTTTTATAGCTACACTCCCACCCCTGCAGGGAACAAACATTTCTGATAAAGTCCATAGAGTGAATCAGTACAAGCTATACAGTAGAAAGAGCCCCAGAAAAACAGGATGAAGCAATTTACCCTCTGAGAAGTCCCTACTACTGACTTATTTTCTAACCATACCATAAACCATGCCTCCCAAGGAGCCAGCATACTCCTGTCATTGCAGAGCACTATAATTAACTGAACGGTACTAGGCCATGTCTCCAGGGTGTGGACTCTCCTGCTCCTCATAGAATATGAGTCCACTGCAGCAGGCCCTGACAGTCTGTCCTCAGACACCAGCCTCGTAGGGCCACCTAATAAGGTCATCTGCAAGTTGACTGGCTGGCTTATAGGTCACCCACTGTTTACCCTGCAAACTGGGCTGGCAGGCAAAGTAGGAGCCTACCTTTGGCAGACAAAGGGTTACCCTTTGCCAAAACCTCTAAAAGGGGCTACCCTGAGATCCACTAACATAATAGAAACTCCTCCCAGCAGAAGCCAGACTGTTGATGGGGTCTACTTTAACACAAGGGTCTCCTCTATGGTGACCTGGAGCTATTAAAAGGAAATGCTCTCCTCTCTCTGACTTCTTCCAGCCCTTTGAAGGCTCATCGGAGAACTCTCAGAAGTCAATCTTCAGATGCACTTGTCTTTAGGCAGTTCCCTGACTTCAAAACAGCAACCTACTGTGGCAAATACACACATGTTCTACATGCCTTACGAGCAACTCCCTGGGTCAGGTGCAGCCAACAATCTATGGCTTTCCAGAAAATGAGTTAACACCCACAAAAAATACATTTCTATATTTTTGGAGAAGGAAGCTGGGGTGTAGATCAAACTATACTTAGATACAAACATTCATTATTCTGATTCTATTACGATTCAGCTCAGAGGCTCCCAGGCCTCAGGCCTCTTGTACGGCTATATAAGGAAGAGAAGCAGGGATGTACAGCACAGCACCCCTCACTGAGTAGGCATTCTCTAGCCTCCAGCCATCTGCCCCTTTGTTATTCAGCGGCCATTCCACTCTCAGGCTCACCAGGATTCATACATTCCCAGAGTTTTAAACACCAGCTTCCAAACTTTCAACAGCATCTCACGGGAGATTCAAAATTGGGACAAAATTGGGAGGGGAGGTCAAGGAGATAGGACACATTCGGGGACAGAAATCACAGGAACCGTAATTCAGAGTCCCAAAGGTCCAATGTCTGGCTGGACCCCGACAGCTCCATCTTCCCTCCGTTCTGTTGTGTCCAGTATGAGCAGTTTGGCACTAACACATCATCTCTGTCATTTCTTAGTGACCCAATAGCATGCTTTGCTTCTCTGGGGAATAGAGTTTGTGGGGCTTGAGACAAGAACTATGAAACACAGAGGTCTATCACATGCTAACTTGTTAGGAGTGTAAATGTCAGGTCAGCTTTTAGTTTTCTTAACCTAAGGTTTAGTCAATAGTTCCCCAGGGGATTCTGGGGAGTAGGTGATTAGAATTCCTGTCTAGGAGATCTCACTATCATGGGCTCCCTCTGTCCCTGCGCACAGCTCAGTGGTGTTGCAAAGCATGGCTTCCAAGAGTTAAAGGTAACACTCAGAGTCTAGCACTTCTTTCCTTCACAGCAGTGACCCTGGAGCAACCTGCTTTGGCTTTTCTAAATTAGGCAAACTAGGCAATAACCACATCTTCCAACAGGTGTGTTTCAGTCCTCTTACACTCATTAGCAGTCTGGTTAATGAACTCCATTGCCCTGGGGACACTAGGAAAGTAAACATGAGCTTGGTCACTCCCTAAGATCTAAACTTCCATATAAAAAGATGAAGCTATCTGGGTTTTGTTGAGGCCCATTAAGAGAAAGCTACTTCCTCCTGGTCAAAAGAATATAATCTATATTCTACCTCTCAGTGGAGGCCTGACTTTCTAAACTACCCAAAACATCACACTCTTTTATCTCCTTGCCTGAAGAGTAAATCCAGCTGGGCCTGCCAGTCACCTAGCCAGGGATCCACACCACAGTAAAACCAATTCACCTAAAGTCAAGACAAGGAGAGGAGATGGGTGGAAAAATTATCTCTCAATAAGGCATTCTCCAGACTGAAGCTTGCAGGGCATCCATCATGTAGCACTATGGTTTGCCGAGTTTTAGCCTAACTTTTCCTTTTCTTTCATTTACTGGCCAAAGACGGGGTATGCTTCCCTGACATGGTGGATTTTCTCATTGTTTCTCTAAAGTCGCCCCCCGCCACACACACACAGCCCACTTTTCACCCTGCAACTCCATTGCTGAGCCCACCTGCTATCTTGGACTCGAAAGGCATGACTTTCTCTTCTTCATCTCCTTCCTCCCAAGAACTAGTGAGGTTGATGATCCTGTTATTTTTAAAGTCTAATAAAACTCTTCTTGAGCTTCCTTTTGAATCTGTTTCTTCTTCTTCTTCTTCTTCTTCTTCTTCTTCTTCTTCTTCTTCTTCTTCTTCTTCTTCTTCTTCTTCTTCCTTCTTCTTCTTCTTCTTCTTCTTCTTCCTCCTCCTCCTCCTCCTCCTCCTCCTCCTCCTCCTCCTCCTCCTCCTTCTTCTTCTTCTCTACACTAAGAACCCTAAAGGGGGTCTCTAGCTCCTTGGTGACAATCTGGGGATACACATGGAGTACTGCTCAAAGGTCCACGTGTAACACCCAAAAACTACTGGCTGGCTTCTGTGACTGCTTGAGCCCCATGCAGTTAATTCTTAAGGATAAGCTGGTCTGAAAGTATTGAGTGCCCCCTCTTTCTCCTCAGAGACTAGCTTTAATAGATTCCTAATCAGCACTTGCACCAGGTGCCAGAGAGAGAGAGAGATTACCTACTGCTTCAGATTTTGTTCCCTAGCTCTGTCAACTAAGACACCTCAGAGACAGCTGGGGTTCCAGTAGGATCAGGGTCTACCCAACTATCCACTCATGGTCCAACATCAGAACTCGACATCTCTAAGGAAAAGACAGCAGCAAAGAACACGTGGATGTCTAGCAAAGCCTGGAGGTGCCGTCCTTCCATTCCAGCCCTTTGGGAGCCAGTGAACTGGACGGTTCAATGGGTAAGAGTACTGAAAAAAACGTGAGCCCCTGATGCTAGGGCCCCAGTTCCAGTGTCAAATTGCATGCATGTACTGTGACCCCAGATCTGATGCAGCAGAGTCGCTGGGACTTCTGGGGAAGACAGCCTAGCCCAGTCAGCTCCAGATTCAGTGAGAATCCCTGTCCGAACATAATAAAGTGCAGTGGGACACCAGATGCCCTCCTAGTGCTGCACACATATATGCACATGTGCGATATATTCATACATATATATGTATATATATAGGCATGTACCACACATGCTACACATATTAAATAAAATCATAAGCAATATGTACAAAACTACTACTGATATCATCCTAACTTATAATTGTTATAACACCATGAAAGAAAAATCCTTTTTGAAGTCCCTCTGCCTCTATCCTTAACAAGAGGACACTGTCCGCCTCCCTGACACCTCCCCCTCACATGTGAGGCAGCGGGATAGGCTCCCAGCCAGCCAGCTATTCCACACCTGGCTGTGCTAGGCTGGCACCTGGTACTGGGGCTGGGGGTGTGGGTTCAGTTACTGTCTATGTGACAGGATGATGCCCCTTGTCCCATGTCAAAACTACACGGAACAAAGGGCTCTGTCAGGACCTTTCCCTGTTCTCAGGAGGAAAGGATGCTTCTCCATTTTAACATGTGCATTTTGTCCTTTGACTTTAGAGCAAATATGTTGTTTAACAGGTGGTAGGAAGTATTCCTAAAATCATTAAAGAGTAAATCAGGCCTCAGTGTACCACTTGCCTAACACATACAAGAGTTGTTGGCTCGATCCCTAACACTTCAAAAAATAAATAAATAAATAAAACAAAACAAGAACCATACACACATACAAAAGGCCAACTCATTGTTTGTTCTCTATTTATAAGACATGTTATTTTTAAACAGATTATCAGGCTATTTTCATGGATGTATTTTTAACTCAGACACATGCTCACCCTGTGCTAAGTTTAAAATATATTGCAGTTCTAAGATTTCTCCAGCAGTACTAAGTTAACTTAGTCCCCTTAATTATAGCTAAGGCAATCAGCTGAAGGTACTAGCTTTGCTTTTGGAAAGAATTCCTTTAAAATTTTTTTTTAAATTTATTTAAGTTATATCTCGATCGAAGCCCCCTCCTTCTTCCCCTCCCAGTCCCACCCTTCCACCCTCTTCCTCTTCTCCTCAGATGAGAGGAGCCCCCCACATATCAACCCCCCTCAGTTCATCAGTCACATTAGGGCTAAGAGCTTCCTCTTGCTTTGGGGACCAACATGGCAGCCCAGCAAGGGTAAGGAGTTGTTCCACTCACAGGCAACAGAGTCCATGACCGAGACAGCCCACCCCCACCTGCCTACCCCCATTTGTTAAGGGATCTGTAAAAATCCATTCCTTCACTGCACTATGTTGACCCCTAGTGGTGGAAAGAAATCGGTGCTTTTTTGTTTTTTGCATTTTCCAAAGTTATTTTGACAGATCATAACAAATCTGGACACAAACATATTTTGGCTTAAAACAGTTTGGTTATCTCCAAGTTATGTACAAAGTTAAAAGTTAGAAAACCTTCTCACGTACTTATTTAACAAATATTCCCAGTGCACTCTCTTCCTGGGCTATGACACAGAGACCCCAATTCCAGCAATAGGCTCATATATCAACTGTCTAATATGATGTCCAGCATACCTGTGGGTCTTGTGTTCACATGTATGTGCAATAGATTTTATGTTTGAGAACCACCAAACACCCAAAGTACTGTGATTTCATATTCCTGGCTTCTTTCCTCAGAACCCTGCCTTCTTCCATGTTTCTCACCCCACCCTCCTCTAGTGTTTTTTGTGCTGAGAGATTGCAACTTCAATCCCAACCAAGAGGTTTTCTCGTCAGCCAAAATCAAGGGCGTTGCCATGTTTAACCGCCCATCATAAACTAAAACATTTACAGTTACAAAACTGGAGCAGTCTCATAAAAAAAAAGCAATAGGTCTCACTATAAAAACGGACGTACAATAATAAATGTTTTGTATGCAAACATTACAACTGTGTGAACACTGTAATCAGAGTGGGAGGCATGACACCCAAACTCTAGGACACTGACTTTGCCTCATCACTCAGAACCCTGACATTTTGGTTTTTAACAGCAGTATGAGGATGACAGTGAGCACCTACATGTGAGTCCTCATGGTGTAGATACTTTAGCTCCTACACAGGCCAGCAGGGAGGGCTCTGTCTGCAGCTTGGGGCCCTAGATGAGGTCATGTGAAAACCTCTAGCAGGCCCTTGTACAGTGCGAACCCACAGGCTCTGGTAACATCCTGAGCTCTGGAGAGGGGCGTATCTGCCTTGATGGCTGCTGATCCTTTATACTGAACCTAGAGCCCACTTGTAGGTTCATGCCATGTTAAATGATGCCTCTAAAACACTATGGTTTTTAAGTGTTTATGTTTAATGTGCATATTCTATTTATCAACATATTACCTATTTTCAAATAAAATAAAGTCACTTCAATATATGACAAAAGGCCAGGGAATCAGATATCTCATAAAAGCTGAATATGGCTCATGGTGGCACAGGCTTTTAATCCCGGCCCTCGGAAGGCAAAAGCATGTGGGTCTCAGTGAGTTTGAGGCTAGCCGGGTCTACATAATCAAAGTTTCAAGCCAACATCAGTGAGAGCTACACAGTAAGACCACATTAAAAAGAAAGAAGCCCACGTTGTTGCTAAGACCCTTTGGCTGACATAGAGGCCCCATAACAGGTCTTCAAATGGCAAGGGGCCCAGACTGAGGAATCCTCATGGTCATGGAGGAAAGACAGAGCATTCTCCAAGATTTAATCTGTGATCATGAACAGTGACGGATAAATGGTCACCTTACCATCCTTGCCAAGACCAGCTTGGCTCTGCTGGGGAAGGATCCTGGAGGGGATGGCACAGTGAAGAGGGGCACTCATCTAAGATGGCTGCTGGACGCCAGCCCCAGACCAGACAGCAAAGGCAGTGAAAATCAACAAGATATGGAAAGGCATGAACATACAGGCAATCACCCTTAACTCCTCTCAACTACCAAGTTTCACAGTGGAGAAGAGAGCAAGGACAAATCCAAAATCAAAGCAAAAATACTTGTGGAATGTTTTGTAGTCATCTTTTCAGGTGAAAGTACACATTGTGCAGAGCACCACTGCTTTCTGCAGCCCACTACAGAGGGGCATTCAAGGTACCCTGTGACACCCGACAGCTCTCTGCCATCCTGCTGTGTCTTCAGTTCTTCACTCCAGAGGACTAAGTGAGCACCGGAAGGGGCTCTCTCTGCACTGCACATGTACCATCCAGTCCCTTCCTTGGCCTTTTACTGACATGGGCATTACAGTGCTCAGGGAGCCTCACATACCTTGTGCCCGTGGCTGTGCTGCAAGGGTTCTTCGGTCCCAGGATCCACTGTTCCCAGAGGGGTCAGGCCCCAGGCTCCCTTTTCTGTACACTGAACCTTTTTATGACTGTAGTCATGTGGTAAGGCCAAATGTGTGCATGCCAGCAGGTGCCACATGTGACAAGACAGGCCACATGTCCCTCCTGTTCCATAGATGTTCGTCCTCAGTGGGTACCCTCCCGTGCCCTATGGCCTTTGCAGGAGAGTGTCCACACTGCAACTTGTCTTCCAAAAGTTCTCTTCCCTGTGTACACAGATTCTGTGGAGGCCACATGTTAGAGTAGTTATGTTGCTGGGAAGATATGAGAGGAAGGGTGACGCCATCTAGAGGTATCACATGCAGCAACTGGATACCCAGCCCGAGGTTTCCAACGCCTGCCTGCACCATCCCATGACCCACCTTCTCATGATGGAATTCAAAATTTCTCAGCCTCTGCCGTCTACAGAATTCTTGCCAGATAGATCTCAACTAAAACACAGCCACAACCCATATATATATATAAAAAACAATGTGCTTTCAACTGCACACTTCCCATCCATGCTACAAAAATGGACACAGGAAAGTACTTCATAATTTCTAAAGTGCTTGGTCAACATGGCTTCATTGAGTCCTGCAGGTCAGAAATTCAGTGCCACCGTCTTTATTTCACAGATGAAAAAATGGGACCTCCAGGGAGGTTTGAACACAGGGCTGGTGACAGGAATGAGAGCAGTGTCCTGAGGAGGCACCTGTATATCCCTGTTCATCCCTTATCAGTCACGCATAGTAGTCAACACGTGTGGAAGCAACCCAGGTGTTCAATAAAGAATGAGTAAACAAAATGCCAAAGTGCATGCATTCAAAGAAATGGTATTCAGCCTTAAAAAAAGAGGAGGATTGCAGGCTGGGAAGATGGGTAAAATGCCCACTGTAGAGTGTGAGGACCTGAGTTCAGATCCCTAGGAGCCATGTAAAGTCAGATGTGGTGATGTGGTATGTGTTGTATTCCCATCTGCCCCTTGGGCACTCTTGCACTGGCTGGTGTTTGAGATCTTGGTAGCCTGTGGTTGAAGACCACTGACCTTTCACTTATAATCACAATAGTTCATATACTTCACCTATAATCCTAATATTCCTACGGAAGATGAGAGGCCCAGACTGGAGAATCTCCCCAAGCTCATGGGCCAGCTAGCCTTGTATACAGCACTGAACAAGAGGCTCCATTTCAAACAGGGTAGAGAGGCAAGGACTGACACTCAATGTGGTCTACTGATCTCCACGCCTGCACACCCTGTCATGTGTTTGCACACGCACACGCACACAGAGTTTGTTTGTTTGTTTGTTTTCTAAACAGGGTTTCTCTGTGCAGCCCTGGCTGTCCTGGAACTCACTCTGTACACCAGTCTGGCCTGAAACTCACAGAGATCCACCTGCCTCTTCCTCCCGAGGGCTGGGATGAAAGCTGTATGCCACTACCGCCTGTCTCTGGACACGCAGTTTTGTTTTGCTTTTTAATGAGGACACATTATACCAGGTCTAACAAGCCAGGACAAAAGGACAAAGACATCCTTACACCAGAGACCTGAAAAGAACAAAAGTTGAAATGGTGACTACACGCGGGTGGAATAGAGAAATGGAAGTGTTACTGTTTAGGAGATGCAACAGGAATTTTCGCTTCTCAAGATGAACAGGGTTCTGCAGATGGGGGAGTGGTAATGGCAGCCCATTACAAATGAATTTAATACCACTGACATATCCATTCCACATGTTTAAGACGGTGAATTTTGCATCAGGTGTATTTTTGTTGTAGTACGAAAAACTGGTAACAAAGCCCCAGGGGGCTATTGAGAGCTTCAGGAAGCACAAAGGGTTAACAGGTTAATCCTGGGCCAAGGGTATGGGATTGAGAAAGGGCAGTGAGGTCCCTGACAGCTGCAGATGACCTTTGGGCCCCTGGGGGTGAATCCATAGACAGAAGGGGCCCAACATGCAAAGGCAAGCAAGCCATCAAAACCCATCTCTGCTGTCCTGGTTTCTGTAGGGAAGCGGGACCACAGGACAGCATGGTCCCCTGTTCTAGAGCAGTGACAATGACTGGTTCTGGGTGGGACATGTAGGTGGGGCCAAACAAAGCAAGAGCTGCAGTGCTGTGTGATTAACCTGCTTGCTTTTGTTCTAAACTGTTTTTCTCAAACATTGGCACTGGGGATCACCCAGGTGCTAGACTGGAGAGATGGCTTGGTGGACAGGAGGAGTTGCTGCTCTTGCAGAGAACTTGAGTTCAAATCCTAGCGCCCTGTTGGTAGCATCTCATAGGTGCCTGTAATTTCAGCTCCAGGGATCTGATGCCCTCTCCTGGTCCCTGTGGGTGCTTATGGGCACTCGCGTGTGCACGCACACACACATAATAAAATATACTCATACACATAAGTAAAAGTAAACTAAATCTTAAAGAAAAAAAAGGAGTATAAGAAAAAGAAAGGAGATTCTTCCTGCATTCCTCTGGAGATAAATTTGGAACAAGAGCTTATGCACTCAGGATCCCAGCCAAAGTTTAACAGAAACAGTATTAGGTACAACTGCCTCGGGCATCTTTCTCAGCACACAACAGACTCTCCCTGCTGTTTTCCAGCAGCAGCTTCATAGATTTGCAATGGAGGAGAGCATTTGGGTAATCACTGCCAGCCAATATGTCATCTCATTTAGCATTAGAAATATTTGATCGGTGATGATCTGGCAAGGAAAATGGGATTTCTGTTGCAGCTCTTCATCTGTGCTCAAACTCGCCTGAGCAAGTCAGACGGAAGATGGTGAGGACAGGTCCTCTTCAGTCACCCACACAACTCCTCTGCCTGGCCGTCACCTTCACCGAAACTCACAGTAAACAGCCTGGGCTGCAGGCCAAGCTCTAAGCATGGCTTTTCCCCTGTGACCGGAACCCAGGGCCTCAAGCATGCTAGGTTAGAGGATCTGCTGCTGAGCTACAAGCATCCAAAACACCCTTGCTGGCCTCTGTGTGCTCTACCTTGTTTGTTCTTCAGTTATTTTTGTTTTGATCCTTTAAGGTAGAAGTAAGAATTCTTCCAATTCCCTAGGACCTGTCAGTCAAGACTTGGGTGCCTGGCGGGTGAACACACTGTGCCATCTGGTGAATGCAGAGAAAACTTGATCACACATTACGTGAGCTTATCGTCTGCATTTGCCAATGCTGGTCCTTTTAAGTTTCTGCTGCTTCTAACAGGAGGTGGTAAGTGGGGCACGGCTAGAAATTAGATCCAACACAAAATACTGACAGGGGCTTCCTGATGGCTGCCTTTTCTATTTTATTTTATTTATTTTGGTGTATGTGCATCTGTCCTGAGGGAAACCTGCAGGAGCTGCCTCTGTCCTTCCACCATGTGGGTCCTGGGGATGGGACTCAGGTGGTCAGGCTTGGCAGCAGGCCGGCTCATCTACCGAGGCACCTCCGAGTCCACGTGTGCTCCTTCTTCACCATCATTTTCCTGGCCCCATTCCTCTCCAGCATTGATCCACATAGCTCATGTGCTAACTTGAAAGGCCCGTGTTTTTTGTTGCGGTTTTCATCCTCTGTTTCTGAGAAACATGTTAGAACAATTGTAGGCATTTTGTCATCCAAGAAAAACAGCTAACAATAGCAGCATGAACACGTTCTCCCACAAAGGCAGGGAACGCACGCGTCCTACCAGCCACAGTTCATCTGTGCACAGCATTTTCCGAATTGCTACATGCCAGGTTTCATCTACACCAATGAGCACATCAGGTTTACCAAACCCAAAGCTGGAGCTAAAAGTGAAATCACAAAAGGCGAAAGGATTGCCAACCACCAGGGAGCTTGGGTCCCAGGAAGGTACCACTCTAACCCTGGCACCTTTAAGCTGAGCCGTCCGTTCTCTTACTCTATCTCCTTGGGTCCTTGATTAAGGGGAGCCTTATGCTTGGGATGTAGTTACCCAGGGTGGTTCTTACCACACATGGAACTGGTGACATCCCACCCTGATGGAAACAGTCAACGCATGGCCCACTGTAGGTGATACTTAATGAAGTGGGTAATGACCTTCTGCTCGAGGCAGAGCATTAACTGAAAGCATTCACATCTGTAACAGAGAGCTGAGCTTAACTATGGACCTGGACCCTGAGGCCTCAGTCAATGGTCGCTCTGCACCCATCTCCTTCTCCCCTGTCCCTTCTCTTTCCTGTTACACTTGGTGGACACATGCACACACAGCCTTTCTAATTAACCAGGATCTATGCCCACCTGATTTTTTTTTTTTGCCAGTTTTTCTTTTTTTGCTAGTCCATTGCTTGTTGGTTTCATTATAAATTTAATTAGTCAAAACTTAAAGGTAGCATTTGGGAATCGATCTGTGATCGATCTTTCAAACCCTGCCACCTTGGCCTTGGCATCATATTGCAGTTTTGTTTGCCCTCACCGATGTATGGACCAATGTATTAACAGCTCTAAGTGCTATCCGCTAGTGTTTAAGATTATTCTGCAATAGGTTAATAACAGGGGGGCATTTCTGGGTGTCTCATTATGCACTGAGACATCTTCCCAGCCTGCCAGGCAGCCAGGCTCCCCAACACAGACACCCACAGCTTGTCCACAGAGCACTGGTGGGTGAAACACGCACCACCAGGGTGTTTTGGGGAAGAGGGGAGAGAGTTTCCAGCCAGGAGTACAGATGCTTAAGAGGTCAGGGATCCCAAAGAAGCTTTTCATGTTTGGGACTGTCACTGTCAAGCTGCTTTAGAGAGAGTGTTCAATACCTTAAAATATGCAAATGGTCAGATGTGTACCAAGACTAGACATTAATCTTTAAAGAACGGAGATGTCAGAGCTGGGGAGGTGGATCAGTGGGTAAAGTTCCTGCTGCACAGACCTGAGGACCTGAGTGCAGATCTCCAGCACACACATGCACATGCACACACACACACACACACACACACACACACACACACACACACGCACGCACACAAACACACATGAACCTGTGCAGGCATATACATGCACACACACATACAAATGGAGAAATGCAATGATTGAAAACCTTTTTGTTTCTATTAGGATTGTCATGTAGGACTTCTTAACCTCCAAATGGAATCTCTGGGCAGTACTTGAGTGGGCTGGCCACGCAAACTCTGCTCTCTTCCCTCTGACTCTTAGAAGATACTACAAATGCAAATATGAGTATCTCCAATGCTTTCTTCCTTATAAAAAAATGAGAAAGAGGGTGGATGGGAAGAGAAGTTCCTAATTTTGTTTCTTAAAAGGCTAAAAATCTTTATCTTTCCAAATGAGAGTTTGGGGCTGGGACAGGGTGTGAACTAAGAAGACTAGGAGGAGGTGCTAATAAACATTTTTAAAGCAAAAATGGAAAAGTATTCAGCATGCAGCTGCTCGAACTTAAGCCTGAGACAGTGAACAGTGTTGGCTCCAGGCTACAGAACTCTCTTAAGAGTCATGATATAATTTATGGGCAGACAGTTCATCTGATTTCTTCCCCTGTTGGTTAAAGCATGCTCGGTGATCATATTTAATAGTGCAGCTGGCGGGATCAGGAGGGAGGTGATGAAATGTCGCAGGAATGAGCAGGGCACTTTCTCTCTCAGCACTCACAATCTCTGACTTAATAGAAGGTCCTGTCCTGGGCTGGCAGGACACACTGTGCACAAAACACATATTGAGGCAAACATTTCATGGGTACCTACTCCATATGTTTTCGAATGACCTAACTGTTATTTTTGGAATTTTATTCAGCTTTATATAAAAGTGAACCTCTAATAGATGTCACATAAAGCCAGGGCTCAACCTGCAAATACGCCTTCATGGATGTATTATAGTCCTCACTCGTTCCTGTTGCGTGTATGAGTTTCCTCCATGTTTTTAATAGTTTCTTTACACAAGTTAATTAACTTGTTTTCCATTTCAGATTCAAGTATTGGAGTGCAAATTGTCCTCAGTGATGTACGATGTACGTGTGAGTCCTTCTGGAGCAGGTACCCAGGCGGCCTCTTCCTTTCCCAGGGCGGCATAGAATTCCAGTGCATGCAGTTTGCTAGTTCATCTCCTTAGAGGAGACATGACAGTTTGCAGTCTTGTGTGGCTTCTAACAGGGCTGCAGTGTGTAACCCTGACTGCAGTCATATCTGGAAGAATCCTGATGGAACTGCCAAATGGCTCTTCCTCGGCATCACTCCATCTTACATTCCCTTTGGCTGAAGCTTTTCCACAACCTCTCCCATCTTAGTGTCTGATCAACAGCGTGAGGTTTGCTGGTCTGAGGCAGCCCAGGCACTCCACATTTCCCTCACAAACAGCCTGAGAGCCTGTTCATGTTTCAGCCACAATGGCATGTCACTTCTCCTGGCTGTGAGCTCGCTGTTCAGATCCTTTGCCTACTTTAGATGTTTCGATATCAGTGTACTAGCCAATGATCTATGACGTGAGTTGCAAACAATCTGATTATTTTTCTCTTTGGAGCATTTTTTACATAAGTGAAAAAGCACTTTAAGAATCATGCTTTTAGCCATCTTTATGGTTTTTGGATTTGAAATCAACTGTAAAGTTCTGCCAAATCCACTGTGAGGAATTTCCCCTGTTGAGTCATGGTACCTAGTTGTTAATTTTGAACAAAGGTAAGTCTATACAAAGTACAATGCTACAGTGAACTCCTATGTATCCAACTCCACAGAGTCCCCAGTTACCTACCCAGCTTTTAGGACAGATCTAAGACAGCATGTCCTTTTCAGCCTGCTAGCCTTCAACACAACTTTAAAGATTACTGATGTTTCCTTCCAAAACTGTTACTATGCACACAAAATTTAAAGTGCTGCTGGTACTAAACTTGATTGACATTTGGTTTTCTCCAGTGTCTTAGCTAGGGTTACCATTGCTATGATGAAACACCATGGCCAAAAGCACAGTAGGGAGATAAGGGTTTATTTGGCGGCTTCCACTTCCACACTGATGTTCATCATCAAAGCATCAATCATTTGGTAAAACAAAGGTTTTGTTTTAGTGATTGTAGTCTCTTGTTCATCACAGCCAATTCTTCAGCTCCAGCTGACCAGACACCACAAATTCTCCACACAAAGGCCCAGTATAGTCTTTGCTTCCCTCTGAAACTTCACAAGCCAGGGATCCATTGTCTGCATTGTTCTCAACACTCTCCTTTTCCAAGCTCCTACAGAGCAGCTCTCAACACTCAATGACTTTTCTAGCCCAAAGTTCCAGAGTCTTGCCATAATCCTGCCCAAAACAACAAGGTCAGGTCTGTCACACTATCCTGGTACCAATTTTTCTTATTTAGAGCTACTATTGCTGTGACAAAAAAAAAAAAAAAAAAAAAAAAAAAACACAAAAAAAAACCATGATCAAATACAAATTGGTGAGGAAAGGGTTTATTTGGCTTACACTTCCATATTGCTGCTTATCATCAAAGGAAGTCAGAGTAGGAACTCAAACAGGCCAGGAAGCTGTAAGTAGGAGCTGATACAGAGGCCATGGAGGAGTGCTATTTACTGGATTGCTTCCCATGGCTTGTTCAGCCTGTCCAGATGTGGTACCAGCCACAATGGGCTGGCCCCTCCCTCATCAATCACTAATTAAGAAAGCAGCTTGCCCACAGACCACTCTTTTGGAGGCATTTTCTCAATGGAGGTTCCCTCTCTCAAATGACTTCAGTTTGTATAAAGTTGACATAAAATTAGCCAGCATGCCCAGAAACTTCAAAAATGTCTTTTCTACTTGGCTTATTCAAATATCATGAATCTACACCTTCCTTTCTTCCAAAATTTGGCCATTTACATATTTTATCTATCGGAAATGTATTCTAGTTTGCAGTACACCTTGGTTTTTATTTCCTCTGGTTACATGGTTGTATTAACAATTACTAGGAGTCCACTGTTCCCTGATGATATCTGAGGGTCCACTCTGTTATGCTTGATAAATCTGACTTGGACCATTCTTCACAGAACTCTGCTTCGAGGAGGAGGCAGTGCCTTCTGTTGAGACTACTACCACCACATCACATACAGGGTTCCCGTCCCACCCCTCTGGTTGGCTTGTCATTCAACACTGCCATCATTCTGACACCATAATAAGCACTTTCACAGGTGCTCCGTAGACTGTTCTCACGAGTACTTTCCACTTCCTGCACAAGCGGGCATCTTCATTGCTGTATATATTGGGCACTAGTCCTGGCTGTCTAATCTGTCCCACTGCCCTGTTTTTCTCTGCCCAGCACCATGCTATTTCAATCACCAAAACTATGTAACTTATTGTGGTGGTTTTAGTGAAAATGGCGCTTATAGGCACATAGTGAATGCCACTAATTAGGAGGTGTGGCCTTGTTGGAGAAAGTGTGGGTAGACTTTGAGATTGTATATGTTCAAGGCAGGCCCAGTGGCTCATTCTTTCCTCCTGCTGCCCTCAGATCCAGATGTAGAACTCTCAGCTCCTTCTCCAGCACCATGTCTGCTTGTGTGTGCCACCATGCTTCCTGCCATGATGATAATGGACTAAACCTCTGAAACTGTAAGCCAGCCTTAATGAAATGCTTTCCTTATAAGAGCTGCTAGGGTTGTGGTGTCTCTTCACAGCAATAAAACCCTAAGATACCAATTAAAAGCCAGCAGCTCTTGTTTATCTGAGTACGTGAACGTTAGGATCCACGTGACCTGCTAGTTTTTGATGGTTGATATTTAATTGTGATCTGTTCAATTTAATAAATTAACTTGAAAACATGATTTTCTTTTGTTATCTTGAGTTTTTCTACAGGATAACATGATCTTTTTATATTCTACTTCTTCTATGTAGTGTACTGTACACGGTATATGTGTGCATGCATACATGGAACACGAATGTGGAGGCCAGGGGCTGATGTTGCTACCACTTTTTCTTTGGGACACAGTCTCTCACTGAACCCAGAACTCACTGATGAAAGACTGACTGAGCCAGTGAGCTCAGGGATGAGCTCATCTCCTCCCTCCTGAAAGCTATAACCAAGGTAACAGACTCCTGCAGCCATACCTCGTTTTCACATGGCACTAGGGATCTAGACTCAGGCCCCCATTCTTAGGTGGCAGGCCCCTCAGCTTCCCAAGCCCCTCTTTTGCATTCTTTACCAATGCCCCGTGAATTTTAAGTACTTCAAGTCCAGTTTGTTTCCTGGTGTACAATCTACTTGTTACTATGGTACAAAAGAGCTTTTCCTCCCTGAAGCCTTGCAATAAACCGTGGCCGGTGGTTACAGTTTCGCACAGGGTCAAGTCCCTGCTCTACTTCCAAAGATGCTCAGAGGCCCCACTGCTCATCTGCACTGAGACAAGCTGGACACACCCCTGACACAGTTGGTAGCAGGTCCAGGCAAGTCCAGGCCTTCCGGGCTGACTCCCATGCCATTCATGGTCAGAGCCAAAGGAGCTTGGAATCTGGGGTAAACGGAAGACTTGGACCAACTTTAAGAAAAAGCACGTTGTCTGGTGTGAGATCCTGTCTGCTACATGGCACTTTGCTATGTGATTAAGCACAGGAAGAAACACGGATCTACTGAGAGTCCTGGTGGACAGGACTTTACAAAGGCAACAGCAGTGGCTGCATTCCCAAGGACGGCTGTGGCCACCACTCTCAGCAGTAGATGTCCACCTGCCTCCTTCACCTGGGGCTTTTCTCCTCATTCTGTCTCCTGTCGCTCTTGGTCTCCTACTTGACATCAGTGGGGTCAGGAAGACTCTCCTCTGTGACAAGAGCATGGTGGCAATGGAGGCAGGATGGCCTTGAGAGTCCTTTCCCTGCTGCCCTTGACCTGCCGTGATCAGGATGGAATGGTGACAACAAACAAGCAGGTCCCTATCCTTTCCTCCCTCATTTCTTTCTAATTATTTTTTGGATTTACTTATTTTATTTTTTTATGCATGTGAGTGCTTTAAATGCACATATTATGTCCACCACATGCCTCTGGAGGTCAGAAGAGAGTGTCAAAGCCCCTGGAACAAGAGTTGCAGATGGTTGTGAGCCACCACGTAGGAGCTGGGAACTGAACTCAGGTCCTCTGGAAGACCTGTTTAAATCACATGCATTCTTAAAATTCAGTGGTGCACTAGCTAATCCATCTCCCCACCAATTCCCATCTCTGTAGCCCCTCTTTCCTTATTTATGACCTGTGTCACCGTAGATGTGTGTGATCTGCCCAACTCTTGTCTCCTCACTTGTTACAGATCTCTATACCCCTCCCTCAGGCTTGGCAGTTGTCCCCTCAGCCTTCTCTGGTCCCTTCCTGTCTTATCCTGCTACCATCATCCTAGTTCAAGACTTGAATAACCCACTAAATCTATTAGAAGAGAAAGTGGGGAAAACCCCCGAACTCATCGACACAGGTGACAACTTCCTGAACAGAACACCAACAGCTCAGGATCTAAGACCAACAATCAATAAATGGGACCTCATGAAACTGAAAAGCTTCTGTAAGGCAAAGGACACCGTCAGATTGGGAAAAGATCTTCACCAACCCCACATCTGACAGAGAGCTAATATCCATAATTTACAAAGAACTCAAGAAATTAAATGTCAAGAAACCAAATAATCCAATCAAAAAAATGGAGAACAGAGTTAAACAGAGAATTCACAAAGGAGGAATCCCTAATGGCTGAGAGATACTTGGAGAAATGCTCAGCATCCTTAATCATCAGAGAAATGCAATTCAAGACAACTCTGAGCTGTCAGAATGGCTAAGATCAAAAGCTCAAATGACAGCACATGCTGACGAGGTTGTGGAGAAAGGGGAACCCTCCTCCATTGCTGGTAGGAGTGCAAGCTTGTACAACCTCTGTGGAAATCAGTCTGGTGATATCTTAGAAAAGTTAGAATAGCTCTACCTCAAGACCCAGCCATACCACTTCTGGGTATACATCCAAATGATTCCTCACCAAATCACAAGGAAGTTTCCTCATCTATGTTCATAGCAGCCTTATTTGTAATAGCTAGAAACTGGAAACAACTCAGATGTCCCTCAACCGAGGAATGGATTAAAAACCTGTGATACATCTACACAATGGAATATTACTCAGCTATCAGAAACAATGAAATCATTAAATTTGCAGCCAAATGGATGGAACTAGAGAAGCTCATCCTGAGTGAGCTAACCCAGACCCAGAAGGATGCACATGACATCTATTCACCGATAATCAGATTTTAGCCATATAGTACAGGATAACTATATTACAACCAATGCACCAAAGGGAACAGGGACATAGACTTTGTTACTTGTCAATGAGACACTTTGCCCTAGTGGTGCTGTCTTATAGGCCCCCAGTGTATGAGGAGGCTTTTGGCCCTCATATGACTGCTGAACTGGGGTGGGGGACTGTTATGTAGGGACACTCCACTCTAGAGCAGTGGGATGAAAGGGATAGGGGGTAGAGGGTGGGAGGGCGGGACTGGGAGGGGTAGAAAGAGGACACTGAGATGGAGATGTAACCTGAAGTAATAAATAAATATTTTACAAAAAGAGACTTGAATAACCATATGGCCTCCCTGGTACCTCTAGAGACCTCTTGCTCCATGCTACCCTAAACGAAGATGTTTCATCATTTCATGGGCACGCCATGAGGGCAGAGGCTGTATTCCCATGCACTGACACACTTGATCTCTTCCCACAGCAACCTCATGTATCATGTGTTACTATCATTCCCATTTGACAGATGAGGACATCGAGGCAGAGATTAAGATACTAGTTCATGCTCACACAAGCAGTGCCTAAAGGTGGTGCAGTTTGAACAATGCATGCCACATTCCAGGTAAGCCTGCAGTCAGGAGCACACTGTTGATCCTTGTAAAGTAAATGGCAGCATATCAAGAATCAGACACAACAGTGGCCGTTTTGGAGAGCTGCAAACCCTGGGTAGGGACTGAGCACATCTAGTCTGTTTTACCATCAGTCACACCAACAATTTTCTAGACATCCGTCACCTTGTTTGTGAACCAGAGCATTTACCACCGTTTAAATCACCTACCTTTCCCAACTAGCTCTTCAAATTCAGTGGTTCACTAGTGAGGCTATTCCCACCAAATGCAGCCCTGGATTCAGTGACAGATTGATTTCAGATTCATTATCAACACCTTCTGTGTTTAATTACTCATTTTGTTAACAGCTTGTCATCTGCAGTGTAAGGCTGGAACTGTCTAAAACAAAAACATTCCGTTTCTTTCCTTCTAGAGAGGTTTGAATGAATCAGGAGTGTTACAAAGTAAATTTTCAGCGGGGGCTTTAGTAAAATTAAACAGGCATTCAGCACTTACACTGTCAGCTCATTCATACGTGTCTCATTCATACGTGTCTCATTCATTAGTTTCTTTATTCCACAAATATTTATCAAGTACTTGCTATGCACCAAGCACTGGGCAGCAACAGACACCCTCTACATTAGACATATCAAACACATACAATAGTAAAACGTTTTTGAGGTGCTAGGAATCGAACTCAGGGCTTCACACAGGAGAGACAAGTGCCCTACCAGTGAGAAATAAGCCCAGCCCTAAGAACATCAAGCTCTGTGTAGATCTGGTTGAAAGTGTTTGTCTACTTAAATCTTCTGCAGAATATTTGCAAGCTCGCCAGACTTCAAACGAACATCCACCCCGACGCCACAATCATCATAGCCCAGACAGTTGAAACAGGAATCACTGCTTTTTCTATGCAACTTGTGACACTCTGTATCTAAATACTGTGCTTCTAAATAAGAGCAAATTCAGTTTCAAGTAAATAACAGCGTGGATGTTTCAGCCTGCAGTGGGGCGGGGAAGGGGCGCTTGCGCTTATTAAACAAACCTCTACCAATTTGAGAAGACTGCATTTACGTCTTTAAGGCAGAACTATTATTCCATAACACTGGGGTTAGTCAATTAAATGCTCAAATAGCTCCAAAATCAACTATAGCACAAAACAAAATGACATATAAGGCAGATTTCAGGGAAGTGAAACCTCAAATTAAAAACTTTATAATATCAGATTATGATTTACTGTGCTCCACTAATTTTTTTTTTTTTTTTTTGGTTTTTCGAGACAGGGTTTCTCTATTTAACAGCTCTGGCTGTCCTAGACTAATTTTTTTTTTTTTTAAAATTGGGGAGGTGGCCGGGCAGTGGTGGCGCACACCTTTAATCCCAGCACTTGGGAGGCAGAGGCAGGTGGATCTTTGTGAGTTCGAGGCCAGCCTGGTCTATAAAGTGAGTCCAGGACAGCCAGGGCTACACAGAGAAACCTTGTCTCGAAAAACCAAAAAAAAAAAATTGGGGAGGGAGGTAGTTTGTGTGTGTTGCTTGTGTGGTATACATACGTGTTATTGTGTATGACACACTGTGAACAAATGCACACACATGTGTGCTGGTGTATGTGAAGTCTGGGTGCTGACATCGAGTGTCTTTCCTCAGTCATTCTTTACCTTACCTTTAACCGGATGTCGTTCGCTGACCATGAAGCTTATTGGTTTAGCCGGGCTGACTCGCTCATGGGCTTCAGTGACCCACCTGTCTCCAGGGTCCCAGCACAGGGGTTACAGAATGTGCCACTGAATCTGCCCTTCTCACAAAACTTCTGGTGATCTGGGCTCTGATCTTAATAACTGCAGAACAAGCACTTTACCGAGGGTGCCACCACCCCAGTCCAGCATCTCAACGATGTTATGTAACATATAATGGAGTCCTAAGCATATTCAGACTCTGCTGTGGTCTGAATCTTCAATGTGTTAATAGCTTATCTCCCAAATGATTGAAATTAGGGATGGTAGAATCTTTAAGAGGTGGAGTCTAAGGGCTGGAGAGATGGCTCAGTGGATAAGAGCTGTTCTTCCAGGGGACCTAGGTTTAATTCTCAGCCTCCATAGGATGGCTTATTGTCTGTAACTACAGTTCCAGGGTATCTGATGCCCTCTTCTGGCCTTCAAAGGCACCAAGCACACACGTGATGCACAGATACACATTCAGGCAAAATAATCATACACATGAAGTAAATTTTAAATTAAAAAAGGTAGATCCTAATGGGTAGTGATAGGTGTAACCTCAGAGCAAATTGTGATATTACAATTTCTTCCCCTTTCTTTTACCTCCCTATGACAAAGTAAAGTGGGCAGCTCTGGTTCATGAGAATGAATCAGCCTGGCCAACTGACCATGGGCTGAGCTCCTGACAGTGTAAGCTATAACAAGCCTTTGCTCTCTGTCGGTTGTTTATCCCAGGTATTTCTTTTGGAGTAACAGAGTTAACTAGCACATACCCAAAATATGACACTGGCATACAGACTGTTTTGAGCTAATGGAAGCCAAGAATCAGCAGCTGCGGAAAATCTCTCTGTCCTCGGCCCCCCCACCCCTCTTTCTTTTTTAAAACTGAAGAGCAACACATTGTGAAGGTGACATGCACACACTCGGAAAGAAGAAACGGATGGGCACACACCACATTATAGGGATGGTGGCGCACACCTTTAATCCCAGCTTTCAGGAGGCAGAGGCAAGTGGATCTCTGAGTTAGAGGCCAGCTTGGTCTGTAGAGTGAGTTCCAGGACAGCCAGGGCTACATAGAGAGTCCCTGACTCAAAAATGAATAAAAAGAAAGAAGAGACCAACTCCTAACCAGAGATGGAGAACTAGCCCAAAGTAAGTTGACATGGTCAAACTTCAGTGGCAGAATCCTTATGTTTCATTAGCTTTCCCCATATGCCCTTTCATGACATCACGGTCATCACAGCCAGAGAAGCCCAGGCTCTTTTCTGAGCTTCGCTGCTCTTCTAGGAACCTGTGCACATCCAATACTAGTAAAGTTTATAACCCTTTCTCTAGTTCATCGGACTTTTGTCAATTATATTCACATGTCTTCTTTTCACATAACCATGAAGGTAAAGAATTCTTTGTCCCTGGCAAGTCCATGGTGGGCCATGCATCTGTCTTAAAAGCAAAAAGTTTTACTTTAAATTTTAAATATGTTATTCAAGTCTTTTACTCAATCTTAAAAAACCAGCATAGAGCATGTACCCAAGCAACACTGCTTCTCTGTCTGCCACGCGCACACAGAGGCCAAGTCACTGGCTGGCTGTAGAATATTCTGTGTCAAGGCCCTCAGTGTGTGTTCATGATTAATGTTCTCCATGACACTGCCTGGCTGTTTAGATGGAAGCCAACCAGAGACATGGACAGTTCACATTAAGAAATTCTGGCCAGGCATGGTGGCACATGTATTTAATCTCAGCACCCAGGAGGCGAGGCAGACATCTCCATGAGTTTGAAGCCAGCCTGATCTACACAGAATTCCAGGATGGTCAGAGCTATATAGAGACCATGTCTAGATAGATAGATAGATAGATAGATAGATAGATAGATAGAAAGAAAGATGAAAGAAAGAAAGAAAGAAAGAAAGAAAGAAAGATAGGCAGATAGATAGATAGGCAGATAGATAGATAGGCAGATAGATAGATAGATAGATAGATAGATAGATAGATAGATAGATAGA
>CAJQZJ010000918.1:331123-342452 GCA_907164525.1 Lophiomys imhausi
AGATAGATAGATAGATAGATAGATAGATAGATAGATAGATAGATAGATAGGCAGGCAGATAGATAAGTAGATAGATGAGTGACAAATAGCAAAAAGAGAAATTTCTGTCTTAGCTAGAATATGATCATAAATCATAGAGTCAGATGAACTATCTTTGGAGACCTTTTGGGTTGTGTGGTTTCTCTGAAGCATCCATGACACACAGTCTATCTGCTGCTGCGGCTCTGCACCTCCATGACACAGTCTATCTGCTGCTGCGGCTCTGTGCCTTCACTACATATTAGATTTTTCTAACATCCATTTCTGTGTGGCTCCCTATGGAACTAGCAGGAGCGGTTGGAAAAGTGCAGCCCAATTTGCCAGAAAATTCTATTTAGAAACGGATGTCCATATGGATAGCCTAAAACGTGGCTAAGTGGGTGAGTCATAAAACACTAGCTGTCAATATCAGGCCACATAAGAATGTCCTGCTCACCTCAGATTAGTGACAACATGGTTACAGATACACCAGGCTGCCTCTGAGGGCTCGCTTTAACACAAGGCAGAGAGGAATGTTCTTGTCCTACTGGCTAGTCCAGGACTCTTCAGGATGGGAGAATGTTTAATGCATTTGAGTTTCCTCAAAGCTTTATAAGGAGCCAAAAAGCCCGGCAGCAGCTGCACACAGCTCAGATGAGGAATCAAGACCTCAACTTGTAATTCCCGGGGAAGGGATTTATGAGCATTTATCTCACTCAGCTTTGAGTTCATGTCATAAAGCTTCGGGAAGGAAAACAGTCTTCTACGACTACATCAAGCAGTTTGCAGCTCCCTGACAGCTGGGGACCTTACTGGAGAGACAAGCAGAGCTTCACTGCCTCAGGCAGGATTTTTTTTTTCTTTTTCTTTCCTGGATTAGAGACTGCACAAAGAACAAGTCAAAGTGGGGTCAAACCCAAACTTTCCCTGGCTCAGTTTCTCACAGACTCACAATCCCAGCCCCGGCAGGACCCTCTCTAGCAAATCCTGAATGCCTTCTGGCTACTCATGTGTGACATTTGGAGAGACAGATCTGACCCGCTGTGCCTTTTCCTAAACACAAGGCTTTGTCCAAACCCTACACTGCCTCTCTCCTTCTAGGTCAGATTAGACTCTGCGGTCTTTCACAGCACTGGGGCGGAACCTAGGGCTTCATGTATGATAAGCAAGAGCTCTCTCTACTCTACCACTGAGCCATACCTCGATCCACAAGTCAGTTCTCACATGCCAAAGACCCTTGCATTCCAGGAACATGGATGGCCATACAGGCCCTGAGGTTCCAAAGCACACTAGTGGGGGATTTATATAAAAAGTGGCAACTCAATACCCTGGTGGCTTTGTCACCACCTGGGTGGCCCAGATTAGTCCTTAATTTTGCATGGCTAGCTAGCACTGTCACCCACAAAGCCATCATCTCCTAGAGCTCCTCAATCTGGAAAACCATCCAATTAATGACACCTTGGAGGACTGACAGAAGACATTATACATATTTACACATGGCTCATGGTTTTTCATTCATTTTTATATTCTTCATTTGTCTAAGAATACACATTTTGGGGCATTTTCAACACCACAAAATAAATGTCTCCAGTGACTCATAAGTCAAATGCCTGTGTGAGAAAAAAACAAGGGATGTGGAGTTCAGGATTCTGTATAATTTGTTGGGTTGTCAAACTTTAACAACTCTTCTGCCAAAATGATTTTGTTCAGTTAAAAGCTAAACTAACCAGATGTATGACAAATATTTACAGTCTGGGTCAAGAGTGTTTACTCTTTGGCAGTTAGCTTTTAAAACAAAGGAGTTTTGACCAAAGATGAACTGAAGGCAGCCACAGCTGGTATCCTGTGCTCTTGGGAGATCTGTGAACTCATAACCCTTGTCTGATAGGTGACCATTCACCTCTACAGCAATCGGCCAGGAATACAGATGATGAAGCCTATCTTTCTGCAATGGTATCTATTTTTAAAGGCCAGAGTGCACACACATACACTATGATATGGTTTCCCTCAGAAAGTACAAACTGCCAAATTATTACCATGTTTCTAATTTTGAGTGAATGAATACCAAAGAACATGAGATTGATTTTAAATTTTGCTCTACTAAAATTAAACTAGACTGTTGCGAAGCCTTTTCTCCTTATTACTAAGAGCAAACTACATTTTTTGAAAGATGTCAGTATATACATCTCTGGTTAGTATTCATCAGTATGCACACATACATGAAATGTATACATACACACACACAGAGAGAGAGAGAGAGATTATCAAATTACTTTAACAAAAAATAACTTCTCTCCACAAAATGTGATGATGCCTAGAAATCAGATTCCATGTTTCAGCACCTAAGAATTTCTACCTGATCATTTTCAGAATTAGAATTATTACAAAAGCTGGTGGGAGTTGTCCAATCTTTTGCTACCACAATGAACACAACATTGTCTTCTACAAAGTCCACATCTGAGAATCACAAAATTAGGTTACAAAAATAAAGTGGGTAGATTTATAATATTTTCTGTAAGTTTATAGTCTTGTGTTGGGCCACATCCACAGCTATCCTGTGGCCCATGAGCGTGCCATAGGAAAGACGCGCCTGAAAGGTAGACTTTGACAAATCTGTGTCTAAAAATTATCTTGGTATCCATGGAAACCAGGAGGACTTACAGATATCCATGGCTGGGTGGTTATGTCTTGACCTGCTAGCTGCAGATGAGAAGCGGCAGAAGAAAAGAGAATACGAGAAAACAAGAAAAACAGGAGGAAATGGAAAGGGAGGAAAAGAGAGGGAAGAGAGGAAGAAGAGGAGGAGGAAGGAGAAGAGGGAGCACGAGAGGGAGGAGGAGAGTAACAAAGAGGAGGGCTCTCCTTACGTTGTCCTTAAATATTCTCCACCCTTCTGCCAAACCAAATAAGGCCAAGTGGCAACTCGGATAGCCAACTGCATTGGTTATTTTTAAAAGTCCATCAGCTCAACAGCTGGGCTGGAGTGTTTGTGATACGCAGTTACTAATCCATTTAAATCCAGGCATTCATGGACTCTGGATGCAAGGGTTACACCGAGGAAAGGAAGAATCGTCCCTACCTTTTAATTTCATGCACTTACTAACAGATCGCTGAATTCTTTCTTTTTAAGGAACAGGGAAGTCTTGTATTTGGGGAAATACACTTTAATCTAGTTTGATTTTTTGTCGAAAAGAATGGGAGCACAAACTTATTGCAGGCCCTGTGTTATTCTACCCACTTCTCTGTGGAGGGCCCGAGACTGCTCAGGAAACACTGTGGGGGCCAGACAACTCAAGACAAATCTCCCACAGAAGGTAACAAGTTCACAGCAAAGCTGGGTGGGTTCAGTGGAAGGGGCATTTAGACTGAGGACTAGAGGTATAGCTCAGTGGCAGGGACCTGGTCTAGTGGGTAAGAGGCCCTTCTGAGATCCCCAGAACTGCAAAGCAAAACAAAAGAATAGGGAGAAGCAGGCGAGAGTACTCAGACTGGGAGCTTCCATGGAGGTCCACGCCCAGTGAAAGAAGCAGCTGCCTGCAAGAAAGCGGAGAGAGCAGAGAAGAAAGACCTGTCGTCCCACCTGGGTTTAGTGTAATAAGAAATAACAGCTGCTTCCCACAAAAATATGAGGCCTAGAAACTGGATGTCCACCAGGCTTCCATTGGACATCATGACAGCCCTCGGGCCACAGCCTCTGTTAGGGTCGAGGGTCAAATCCTTGGAGTTTGGCTGCACAGCCAGCCTGGACCCTTCGGGATCCTATGCAACCCTCAGCCTGACATTCCTACGCCACCCAGGAGTAATTCTGTCCTTCTTTGTGGTGGGCTTACTTTGATAATAAAGGTCATAAGTAAAAGTTAGACTCCCTTCCTTGGTCCATCCTTCGCCCACTCCTTTGCCTCCCCTTTCCTGGAAAGCAGCAATGCCTTTAACTGGCTGATGTGGGCCAAAACCTCATTGGAGTTGGGCAGACTTTCTAAGCCACATTGTGTCTGTATAGGTCAACAAGACAGAGTCCTGTTTTCCCATCAAGCCTTTGGACTCTGCATACATCTGCCAGTTTTGTATATGTTTGCAGGAAAATCACCACCACCACCATCTTTGATGATAACACCCAAATGCCTCCAGCAAGCCAGGCAAACAACCGCTCCATCACCACATTCCATCCATCCATCCTCAGTGGGACACGTGACACCTCTAGGGCCCACAGCAGTGTAAGAATGATGCTAGAACCCAGCTACTGTGCAGGCATACACTGCAACAGCCTTCCCTTCACACAGGTATCAACAGGCACCCTGCCTGCTAAGAGACTTCCTGGTGCCCCAGGTGCCTGGGGTTCTTACCTGGGAAAGCGAGAGTTTACATCAAAGGGAAGGAACATCAGTGGCTACACATCCTATTTCCCCACTTTCCCTGCCTCCTGTGAGGGAATTAGAGAACATGGACTGCAGGATTAAGCTGTGAGACCACCCCGTCCTCTGGAAGGGCCCAAAAAGAGACCCCCCCCCCACTACGTGGGCTGATTCCTCTCTTCGGAAATCCCACCACGCTGCCTGTCTCTGGTGCTGGAGCCTGGACTCTCCTCAGGGCCTCCATCACACTGTTGCCTGGCTTGGCTTTACCAACTCTTCTATCGAATGTCTTTCCCCCACTACTAACCCGTCTCAGGGTCCCCCTTGGACCTGAATCTGAGACTTTTCAAGGCAGTACTACCAAATAGCTGGCCTGAGTGACTAAGAGACAAGTACTCTACAGGGCCGCCTCAGGCTGTCATCAACACAGAGGAGCACCTCAGCCATTCATATCACAGCCCGGCTTCTCTTGGACACCATCAGTTGATAGGCATCCGTGGGGTTTAAAAAGTCAAAGACAATAACAAACTGAAGTCCAATTCAACCAGTTTCCCCTACCACCTTCAGCCCAAACAAGGAATCAGACAAAGCACATGCTGGGACAACTTAGAGACTACAGCTTCCCTCGTCCCTGTGTCCAGCCATGCTGGTCAGTAAGCACTGCCCTGTGAGGCTGGCTTGAAAGCTTCAACCCTAATGCCATCACTCATGACGAGACCTAAGAGCGGGCCTTGGCATGAATAATTTAGAATGTGGGAATGAACTTTTAATGTGTTCAGGGCCGAAAAGAACCTACCAAACTGTGTTCAGTTGCCCAAGTGTGAAGACATGTATGTGTGGATTGGTGGGAAGATGGGGAATCCCCTGAAATGTTGCTCTGATATAATAATAAGCTTTAATTTCTTCTGGAAACACACTGTTTTAGATTTTTCCTCTGCTAACCCAGCATCATAAATTACACAGGTCCACAAACGGTGCACCAAGGCTCGCTTATTTATAGGGGCAGATAGTTAAAGCACACTGCAACTTTCTCTCACCCCACACCAGCCCCATAGCCAAGGCTGGCCTTCAATATATAGTCTTCTTTCCTAACCTCTCCTAATGACTGAGAAGACACCTGACTGCAATTGCCATGTGTGCAAGTACCTGTCAGCCACCTGTGGCCAGAGGCCACAAGACAGAATGGTACCAATTAGCCATTATCACCAACAAAGATTAGTTCTACCGAACACAGCTGAACCAGGCGCATGGGGTCCTAACCTTGACTAGTTTGCTGGGTGTGCCCTGGGAAGAGCTGTGAGGTGCATCTGGGAGGGCCTCGCTCTTATGTGGATCATCAAAAGAGTGTGACTTCGCCTGCCCAGAGTCACAGTTCCTTCTAGAAGAGTGATGAAAACAATGGGTTCCCCCCACTACTCATTACATGAGCTTTTGAGAAAAGGAACACCTTGCACAGTCTGTGGGGTATTTGACATTTCCACAGTCCGTTCACAGGCCTTACCTTAAAACATCTACTCAAAAATCAGCACTTACAGTGGTCATGTGAGACGCAGCTTCCCTGCTCCCGGTGACCTGCCAGTCTCTTCCTTTGTTTAAAAAGCTGATCTCATGCATTGTAGACATCACCTGTGAAGAGCTCTTCTGCCAGCCACTCAGACATTGCATGGATGGAAATACACACGAGAACACTCATTAAAATACCAAAGAAGTCTGTTATCAGATCTGTGCACATCCATTCACTAGCTGATGCATACTTTCATCTGAGTGTCTAAATAAATTGTAATTTACTTTGAATGAAACAGTTATCTGGTGAAGGACAAATGATGAAATGTTTATAACCCCCACAAGCCATGAGCCAAGCAGGCCCTCTTAACGTGTGCAAAATTAAAGGTAGCACAACGTAGGCAGGCAGGGAGGGATGGACTGCATTGTACAAAACAGTGACAGAGGCTACCAGAAGAATTACCTTAAAAAGAAAAATGCGAAGAAAGCCTGCAGACCCAATGTTTCAGATGTGAGCTAGACTTGCTGACTCTACCACTAACCCAGTCATTTATCTCATGTGAGTGAACTCTTTCTAAAATCACTTCAAAATCCTCAGGCAAACATGGCCTCCAAGTATACCTATAATTCCATTTCTTGAGAAGTCTGAGGACTGAGGATCACAAGTTCAAGACTTGCCAGAGCTATAAGGTAAGTTTAAATGATTGAACAAGATCATTACATTTATTTGGGGAGGAGTGGGGTGGAACACCGCAGCACATGTGTGGAGACCAGAGGACAACTTTGGGAAGTCAGTTCTCTTCTTCCACCATATAGGTCTGAGGGATTGAACCCAGGTCAATCATGCCTAGTGTCAAATGCCTTACCCTCTCAGTCATTTCGCCAGCCCCAGCCTGGACTACTTAACACAAAAAAGCAAATGAGGCAGCTGAGATGGATCTCTGTGGCAGAACACTAGTCTCTCATGAATGAGGAGTTACATGCAATCCCCAAGACTTCAGCAAGTAAATAATAAAATAAAATCTTCAGGCAAAGCTACTGTAACTCTTAATTTTGAGGACAATTAATAAATCTCTGGGATAAAGCCAGAGATAGGTAGGGTGAAGGACTTACTACACTGTGGTCGGATGAGGCCACCGTCAACCTTTGCTCACTAGTGAATCATTGATGGATGGAACTTTGCGACAGTGAGAGAACACAGATTGAAATGGGCAGAAAGGGGTATCTGACCAGCTCTTGACTGCACAAGGCAAGTTTTTTAAAAAGCATATAAACACAGCCTGGGTAAGTCATCAGGAAACTGAATTACAGAAGAGGGAAACCACGTGCTGTGAATACCTGGCAAGCAGGCACATGCAGGGAAGGTGTGCGGTGCAAGGCTTTGCAGTAAAAGTCACAGAAACAGAGCAGAGGAGTGGTTGGCTGGTCAGGAGAAGACATGGGGCGCAAACTGCAGCTTTAGATGGATCAACTCCACACCTCAGCAGACCCAACTCCTGCGTGGTCCAAGGTGAAGAAGGCTGGCAGGAGTGTGGGAGCATCCCTTAGAACACTGCTCACCTGCACCAGTCCTCACACTCATAAGTACTCAGAAAGTCCCAGGGGTTTATGACGTTGAACTACTAAAGGGCAGAGGCAGCAGAACCACTACCTATGAGGAGGACAAGAGAAGCCTACCAATCCCTGCTGTCGCTGCTGGGTGAGCTATGGCCACAGCAGTCCTCAAGAAAGGAGAGAGTAAGTCTCATTAGAGAAAAGAAAATGTGCAAAAGGAGTGCGAAGGCTTAATCTGAAAAAAGAAGAGGGTTCCCAACATAAAGGCCTGGAGAGGAGAGGAGTGACCAGCCAACGGACAAGGAAAGGGGGCCCACTGAAGCAGACACAGCCCAGGGCAGGAAGCCCTAATGAAAGCTTCCCTCCAGCCATTTCGCACTTCCTCCTGCATCCCTCCTTGAACCACTACCCTGTCTTACCTTCCTAGGAATGACCAAACACTTTCAGTCTCTGAAAGTTATATATTATGGAACACACATGTGTAGAAAGGGCCTCAGAAATCCCCTTGTGTGACCCTCAGTTCACCAGAAAGATGCCAGGGAGGCCCAGAGGACAAAGAACTAAGGTCACACTGGCTCCCTCTGTTCCAGCCATGGCCCTAAGGCAGTCCTGGAGGTCAAACACCTCCCATTTCAGAGTTCTCTGCGGGTAGCAGAGAGCAAACTCACTTCTAAGGAGTGGTGAGGGAGCCCCAAGTGAGCTGGCTTTGGCCTCCACGTCACTTCTTCAAATTGTACCCCAACCCACCTTCTGCCCAGCAAGTTCCTTTTGGAGATTTAAGACCAGCAGCTGCCACTAAGCTCCAGGAAGCCTTTGGGGAAGAAGTGATATGAATCCAAATAAATCAGCTTTGTCAACAAAAGTCTGCTTAGAAATAATAAAAACAAAATGACAAAACTCCAAGGTAAAGAATCTAAGGCTCTCCCCCCACAAGAGCCTCCTCTGCAGGTAAAATATGTCTCAGGAGTCTACTCATCCTCATCTCCAGCACCACATTTCTAATCTAATCAAAGAATTGTTAAATATTCATCACTTTCAATAAAAATGTATGAAATCATAAAGCCAATGACTGTGTTTCTTTGGCTAAAATGAATGTCTGGTAGAAATTAAGACTACAAGCATAATTGGGAGAACAGTCTACTAACAGAACAACCAAGACTTCTGAATTTTCTTTTTCATTTTTATTTCTTTGCTTTTTGCAATGCTGGGATGAAAATCCCAAGCCTTGTTCATGCAAGCAAGTGCTCAACCACTACACCACACCCCCCCCACCCCCAAGGCCTTTTTTTTTTTTTTTTGCCCAGCCTGACTCAAATCTATACATTTAGCTGACTAAGAATTGAAAACAATATCTGCAAGAATCAAAAATGCCATTTTATGTTTTGTAACAGAAACCTCTGATGGCATGAGCCAGACACACCATGGATGAGCTCAGCTGAACTTCATGACCACCCCAGCCCTTGTAAATCAAGATTAGCTTAATTCAACAGCATCAAAATTCTAAGATGTGCACACATACACACACACACACACACACACACACACACACACACACACACACCCCACTAAAACTTTTCAAAGGTGATGTCTTCCCTTAAGCTATTTCTTAATTCAATATGAAGCTGAAAGGTTACTGCTGTTCTCCACTTTGAGTCAGAGCATTTTGCTTTGTGGAGTGTATAACACAATCACAAATAAAACGTGAACGGTTTTTGTTTTTAGTGAGAGGGAGTAAAATTCCATATAATGTTTCAGAATGTAACATTCCCGTAAAACAGACAAATCTCTGAAATCTTAATGTTTAGAGAAAAAGTAAAATCCCACCAAGAAACAAGAAGCCTTTGCTTAACCAAAACACTGCAAGTTGTCAGTGTGGGGCTGGAAGAAATGGCTCGGTCAGTAAAGCACTTGCTGTACAAGCTTAAAGACCTGAGTCCAGATGGATAAGCCTTGCATTGGGGCAACAGGCACAGGTGGGTCCCTGGAGTTCATCGGCCAGTGAGTCTAGACAATGAGCTTCCGGCTCAGTGAGTGGCCAACTATGCCTCAAAAGATGGAGAGCAATTGAGAAGGGCACTCCAAGTTAACCTGTAGTAGAGCTACACACATGTGCACACATGTGCACCTACACACATAAACACAAATATGTATAAAAGCTTTTGGATGGCCATTCAGAATCTGACTCTTCATGTTTTATGGATAACTATCAATGCTGGATATACAGACTACATATATTCACACAGCTAGTTAGAATACACTATCTAATCACAATGAGCACATCCCACCTGATATGGACAGGCCTCGGAGTGCACTATATGACAAGCAGTGTGTGAGCTGTGTCCTAAGTGGACTGTAGGAAAGGACAGGCAGGTAAGAGCAGAAACAGCAAATAATTAAGGGGTGGGGAAGTCCTGAAAATAGAAATGTGAATGCTAGGGACTGGGGACCGGAAGAGGGAGAGTAGGGGCAGGCTGGGTGTGATTAGTGGGCTCCACATGCAAATATGGAAATAGCACACAGATCCCTTCAACATGGTATGACTTTAAAGTTTTAAAAACGGAAACCCGACAAAACAAGAATGCTAAGGCCCATGGTAGAGTTCAGGAGCGCAGAATAAGGAGAAAGGAGTTTACTCCACTCTCCCAGGCCTGAGAAGGGCTGAGAGTGTCAGCCAGAGAGCTGGAACACTTAGAGGCCTCACACTGCTGGACAGGAGGAGGCCTAAGGGTTTGAGTGGCATCGAGAGTGACTCTCAGGGAAAAAGGGAGTTTACGCTGGAGGTCAAGGGGGCTTTATTTAGTCTGGAAGAAATCTGAGTATGTTTTCCACAAAGAGAGCGAGCCAGGAAGGAGATAGAAGTTCAAAGTCAGAGAAATAAATGGGGTGGAAGGATGAAGGCAAAGACAGGGAAGGACGGTACTAAAGACAGGAGGGGTTGGCTGACATAGGAAGTGGACCTCTGGGAAGCCTGCTTAGATGCCAGCCCACCAGGAAGCTTCCATTTCAGGATCCACAGGAATGCTCTCTAAGCCCCAGAGGACAAAGTGGTCTATAAGGCTCTCTCTCTCTCTCTCTCTCTCTCTCTCTCTTCCCTCTTTCGTTCCTTTCTTTTCCCTCTTCCCTCCCCTCTTCTTTCTTCTTTTGTGGAAGCAGTGCTTGACTCCAAGGACAAGCACACATTGAATCTATCCCTCAAGTTGCAAATGCTAGAGACTGGATCCCCAAACTACATTTTAATGGTAACTGGAGGTTGGACCCTTGGAAGGCAATTGGGTAACACAGGACCCCAAGTGCAGATGTATTAATAGGATAGCCAAGAGTGGCTCTATCATGGAGGACATGTTCTTCCAGCTCTCTCACCACATGAGGCTCCATGATGCCTTGGGACTCTCCGGACATCCCAACAGTGTTGTTCCTTACCGGACACAGTCTTCAACATAGACTGTAAGAAATATATTCCTTTTCTTTACAAATTACCCAGTCTCAGAATATGGACTAAAATAGCTGGCAATTTCTTTTACAATTTCAGTCATACTGGTATTCAGGAGTTAAGAAATGTGAAATGCCATCGCATAGGTCTGTATTCAAATCCATCTCCTCTGTCCCCCATTCCGTGGCATGTGTCCCTGGGGAAAGGCTGTCTGAGCTTCAGGTCTTTCCTTGGTTAGAATGGGCACACTGAGGATAACAAACCTCAGAGGCTTTGGATGGAGGAAAGGCCTTTGTGCAGTGTTCACACAGCCAACTTGGACAGCATGTGCCCGTGTGCGTTTTTTATTTTGACTGTGTGGTATTTGCAGCATGACAGGTACAGGGACTTCATCAAGTTTCTCTCCGAGGCTCTGCAGGGAATGCAGTCACTGAGGACGGGAGCACACTACAGCCTGAGGCTCTGCAGGGAA
>CAJQZJ010000918.1:342462-358881 GCA_907164525.1 Lophiomys imhausi
AGCACACTACAGCCTGAGGCTCTGCAGGGAATGCAGTCACTGAGGACGGGAACACACTACAGCCTTCTGCACCTCGCAACACGAGTCCAGAGGTCTGCCCAAGTGAAACACCAGGGAAGGTGGAGAAATGAGCAAACCCACGGCAGTGATGGGGAGATCACTGATTCCAAGGCAAAGAGCAGAGCTGTGCCCTTCACTGTATTTACACAAAAACCAGCTTGATCAGAAGAGGGTAAGCATGCTATGAGGGAAATGCATGCTTCCCTCAGAACTACCCACCGCAGGAGTGTCTCTAAGGAGCAGACATCTCTCTGAACCACATCAAGGTGCTGCTGTCCCCGACGTCAACAGTGCAAGTCCCACCCAGGACAGAATGAGCTACTTGAGATGACCCTTAGCCCTTGGGAAAAGTAGCGAACTCAAGTACCCAGGTGATTTTTTTTTTTTCATCTCAGGCAAAGCTCCAATATTGAAGAGGCTGTCTTTGCCAAATACACTTCAATTTCCTGTGCTGGCAAAAGCATGAGTTCAGAAATCTCATGAGACTTGTAACAGGAAGCCATGTTTCTGCATGCACATTTAGCTTCGAGGAAAAAAAGACATCAATAAAACAGAGGGCACCAGCCTCCATGGTGCATACTCCAGAAAAAGAACCTGAGCGAGCGTCTAAAAGAACGTAGCTAAATTATGGCTTGACCATGCCACACACTACCACAACTCAATCCAATCCAAACAACTCACATTTGTGGAGTGGCCCCTGGGTAGGATGAGATCAAGGACACTGAGACCTGATGCCTGTTGGGCACTGCACCTCCCTTGTAGAGGGAGGACACCAGGATGTGTACAGTATAGGCTGGAGTCAAGGCCCTTGGAACCAGAGACAGACAGTAAGAGGACACTCTGGCCCATGTCATGTGATATCATCTCCCAGTCAAGCAAGGTGGGGACACAACATTTTGAAGGGGATTCCAGCAAAAGTCTGGTGGTAGGACGGACCCTGAGAGTGAGGCTGAAGGGAGTGGACAGAAGCACAGGACAGCAAAGAACATGAAGAATCCACTTGTGAGGAGTGACATGGTCAGAGTGTGTTTACAAAGAACATTCTGACATTAGACTGGACACAGGAAGAGCTGAGAGCAAAGGGACCCACTATGGGCAAAGCAGTAGCACAGGTTGGAAATGAGGTTGACAAGGAAGTGGCAGGTCACATCACAGACAGACATAGAGCCCCCAGGGAACCTGTATCAAGCGGACTTAAGGGTAACCAGTCAAGGGCAACATGGTTCCTGTTCGGTGACAAGCAAAGATGCCTGGAAATTCCAGAAAATTCTAGGGGAGATATCCCTCATCCTGGCAAGACATTCCCCACCATTGTGCTTTAACAGAATTACAAGGATCATCCTAACGGATCCAGACAACCAGACCCTTGGGACATGACTTTCTGTTCATCGAGCCAGGTTCGTACAATCGAGGTGGTTTCCACTGGCTAACTGCCCACGGCCTGCTGCAGCTCCCAGGGCATCCTTGCAGAATCCAAGAGCTGTTAGCTGTGCTTGGGAGTCTTCTGTCGTAGGAGGTGTGCTCAAGGGCGTGCATTAGGGACTAGAACTCAGTCTTCTAGATGTCTCGAAAGTACAGGTAAAGACAAACAAGTATCTTTTATATGACAGAAGGATGTCCACAGAGGGTCAGAGCTTTACCAAACTGTGAAGATTGCGCTCCAGGTACTGGCTCAACTAATCTGTTAAAGCTTCTCTCTGGGGCTTAGCTAACAAACATCATTTTGTCCTAGTAGAAGGAACGTCAGTCAAAAACCACCTCTCTTTGGCACCTATGTCACAGCTATTCGCCTTCAGAGGGTGACACGAGGCCCTATTTCTAGCAGGGCATTCAATTGCTAGGCTTGTCTGAGAGCTCTCCTGGTTTAGTGAGATGAGGCAGCCTCACCTTGACCCTTGCCACGGCTCCAGTGTGCGTCTGTGTGTGCATGTGTGTATATGTGCTCACTATTCATACTACAGTCCCTCTCAGTCAGGGCTACCACTCTTGGCCACAATAACACTATATGCATCTACATACGGCATGCAAACCTAGTAGAGCCCCTCACACGCCAGCAGCAGGTACAGGTAGTTGAAATCTATTTCACCAGTGGCACAACCTCTAGGAGAGAGGCACAGCAAGTTTCCCAATGATGTTTCTCACTATCAAGAGTCTATTTCCTACCTGATAAAAACAATTACTGTGCATCCTTGTTCATGTCATACGCTACTAAAAAAATAATCTTTTTTTTCCTTCAGTGGTACATACATGTTAAACCCATCTGCTATGTTCTACACCTCGCCTTTCCATCCCCAAATCACCAAAGTAAAAGACAGAGTTCAGAGCTCTCTCCCCATGGATTAAAAAGGTACAGTAACATCCCTTACTGGAGAATTTATTAATGAACTACAGTGAAAAATTCAGACCCTCACATCACAGTTTTTAAGATTCTGGACCAAAGCTCTTCCAGATGTCAAGCTTATAGAATCTGAGCAGCATTGGCAGAAGCCTGGAAGCAAAGAATAAGTACACACAAGACTCATAGGCATTTTGCAGTTTCACATGAATTAATGACAGGAGTGAAGCCTGAGGGTATATCCAAGTGGTAGAACATGAACTAAACATGTCCAGGGTCCTGGGCTTTGATACTCAATGCCACAATGAATGACAGAATAGATAAATAGATGATAGACAGACAGATAGACAGATAGGTAGGTAGGTAGATAGACAGGCAGACAGATAGACAGGTATAGATAGATAGATTATGTGAAATAAAACAATGATAAGACAATGCCCTTGTACTGGGAAAATCCTGTAATTCAAATCAAAATCTAAATTCAAATGCTAAATTGTAGGCAGGATGTACTTACTAAGTGAGTTACATTAAGCAAATTGTCAGTAATAAACCTCTCTTAGCTATAAAGCAGATCCTTTTGTTTGTAAAAAATCCGATCTTTCCAAACCACTAACTACACCCCGGGGGTAGCCACAGGAGTAAGAGCAGTAACCAGCATGCACAGGCAGGAACCTGTGAAGCTTTGAATTAGCAACTCCCAGGAAGTGTGCTCACAGAGAGACACTCCTCCAGACACACGGCTGCATTTAGGTACATAGAAAGATTTTTTTCACTTACGTCAAATTTCTGCGTAATCCTGTTCCTCTAAGTCAAAGGGGCCCAGGATCACACTGCAATTCCTTATTGTTCTAAGAAGAAAAAAAAACCCAGCTATGTCCTCTAATTCAGCCTTGGGTGTTCTTGAGTTAGAGTCTCTTTGGTGAGTATTATCTCTAAAGTCTAAACAAAAAGCAAAACCTCCCAAGTTAGGCCGGTGCTCCTGCATAAGAACAGCGGGCAACAAACAAGGCGACCGCCTCTATCAGGGGGATGATTCACAGCAGGGTATATTTAGAACGGTGCTTTCCAGAGGGTGTTGAGGTGCCAGATTCAGGAAATAGGTGAGGGCTACATCCCAAGAATTTCTCTGAAGAAAGAACACCAAAATATTAATAAAAAGAGCCTTCTGTTTGAAGTCCCCAGGGCCCTGGTGTCTTCGAGGCTGCGCTTGGCCAGTCTGGTCTTGGCGGAGTCATCCATTAGTGGGTAAATCCACATGAAACCTGAGGACGCTTCAGTGGAGGGGACAGTCAGAGGCAATGTGGCAACCCCACATGGGACCAGCCTTTTATGGCCTGAACTAGAGAGGTCTGATAGCAGCTAATGGTCCAGAAATAGCTCTTGACATTGAGAGAGCCCATCAGCTGTTGCAGCGGGCCTGGCCAGCAGCCACTTTGAAAGCAACTGAATTGGCCACACTGTTTCTTGCTTGTTTTATAGAGAAATTTAAAAAGTGCAGCAGGCTGCTGAACAGGTGACGATACAGAATTAGCTGAGCAAACATGCCTCCAAGGCTAGGATTTAGACTAAAACAAAGAACAGAATGTCACGGATAAAACCCAGATCCTAAACACCACACAAAGAAGCGCTCAGATGGACGGCACACAAGTGGCCCAGCACACGCGGTAGCTCAGGTCTTTGCAAACTGATAACTGTCTACCCCTCTCTGCACTGCTCAGTTCACCCCAACAGTAGAAAATGGTATTGTCAGAGCAGTAATTTCTTTAAAGCTATTTGCTTACAACCCAGGTTTATCCTTCCAGTCAACAAGACCTGGCTACGGTCACTGGTTTCCCTTCAAAATCAGTCAGATCTTTACCACTAAAAGCAAAGGAGGGGGGGAGGGGGACAGCTGCAACCACTTCTTAACTGGTCACTTGCAATTTTTAAACAATGAGACTAAATATTACAACTCTGTTTACAAAAGTACTCATGAGGGTGAGCATCCCTGATGTTACAAGGGCAAGGGAGAGCTCTAATTATCTGTGATGGCTTTGGTGTAAATCGCGAAGCTCATTAAGTCTTGGGCTGAGAGCAAAGCTGTGTGTTGTGTGGGCCCCTGGTTGGTGATGCCTCTGAGTGTCCCGTTTCCAGACCACCAGCTGCATCAGCCAGGAGCAGGAAGGGCCTACAAGGGTCAGAATTCCTGTCACTAATTAACCCTGCAGGACAATACCGATCCCTGAAAAAACAAAAAACAAAACAAAACAAAAAAAATCCTTGGCCAGGTGAAAAGACGAGGATGCTGTGCTGGGTGGTTCAAAATACTGAAAGAATGAGGTAGCCATGAAAAAAAGAGAATGTTTGTGGCAATGGAGAAGCTAAATATCATGACTCCATCCACAGGCAAAACACCATAGCCTTACAAACATGTATGAACCTTTTCTACACTGATTTAAAAAATACACAGCAGGTGTGACAATTTTGTTCATACTATTTTGTTCAAGAGTTAAAACAGCTCACCAAGCTAATTTTTAATCCACTTTCAGATGTCAATCATACAAAAATTTCCAGCACAATTTTGGCATATAATTGGAATTGTAATCCCCATCCTATTTTCTTTCTTATGGAGTTAGTGTCTTTAAAGATGATAGTAAACCATCATCTTTAGGTTTATCTTGTTCAAGTGCTTGTTGATGCTGTGTGTGTGTGTGTGTGTTGTACAGGTATGTATGGCCATTTGCACATACTTGAGGCCAGCGGAGGACATCATCGGGTGCCTCCCTCCATGGCCCTCCACCTATCTGCTATGGCCAGCTGCGTTCTCTCACTAACCCTGAAGCTTCCGCTGTTTCAGGTCTGTCGCCTGCCCTGGGGTCTGCTGTCTTCATCCCTTCAACACTGGGGTTAGAGGACTCACAGTCGCAGTAAGTGCTGAAGATTCTGAGCTCTGCTTGCACTGCAGATGCTCTTCGCCACTGAGCTATCTCCCAACTGTTTTGTTTTTGTTTGTTTGTTTGCTGCACTTTTGAGACAGGCTCTTGCTAGGTAGCCAAGGCTAGCCTAGAACCCAGGCTGGTTTGAACTTGCAAACTTCCTGCCTTGAGCTCCTGAGTGCCGGGTTTAGAGGCGTGCACAACTAAGCCCATCTTGCTTTACATACTTATATGAGCAGTTTTAAGCTTGCTCTGCAATCAAGCAGGGTCAAAATACATAAAATTTTCTGAAAAAATAGTCAAGTCTGAGAAAAATGGGAGAAAACTGGATCACTGCTTCCACAGCAGGTTTGTTTCCCTGAAAGAAGATCCAGTGTCTCTGAGTAGACCCCAGCTCCCATGTGTTTGACCTGCTCATGGCCTAACAGACTCTAATTGATGTGATCTGGATCAGGCAGGTTGAGTCTGCAGTCTCTTCTTTATCCTGTCTGATATTGATTATCTGGATGTCAGTGAATTCTAATCATACAATCCATTTAAACAAGGTCCTCAACCTTAAACTAAAAAAAAAAAAGAAAAGAAGGGAAGAGGATGGAGGGTTGAGGGGGAGGAGGGTGGAAGGGTGGGACTGGAGGGGGCAGTAGGGAGGGGATTGTGATTGAGATGTAACTTGAAGAAATAAAAAATAAATTATTAAAAAAAAAAACAAGGTCCTCAAATTTTGTGCTAACTCATAATATGCCTGGAATTTCACAAACCGTCATAAAATGTAAAATGTAAGTTAAAAGTAGCGCTAAGGACTGGTTTTTACTATACTATATAATAGATATATTTAAATATCTGTCTCAGACATTTAAAAATACTCAGATATTTCCAATATCTTTGGAAAGTAACTACTTCTTGTGTGCTATTCTTGATCACTAGTCCTTTAAGAATACTATTAATAAGTGCCACATCAAGATGGACTTGGTAGTGCACACCTTTAATCCCAGCACTCAGGAGGCAGAAGTAGGCAGATCTCCCAGTTCACGATGAGCCTGGTCTACAGAATGAGTTCTAACATAGCCAGGGATACAAAAGAGAAACCTTGTTCAAAAAAATGAATAAATAAATAAACTATCACATCAATTTTATTATGGATTATAATCTGCCATGGGATAATATAAGAACCATAACCACTGATGATGATAGTTTCTAAGAAAAATGCATTCTATGATACTAATTTTATACCAAGAATGAACACATAAGAAAGTAAAGTATAACTTACCACCATTACAAAAAAAATATTGATATGTAAACCAGTGCTAAAGCCATAAAACACTGATGAAAAACATCCAAAATGATTTCAGCGTATCAGTAGACATGCATTATGTTCATAGATTAGGGAAGTCAACATAATAAAGATTCAATACCAAACTGATCTGCAAGCATCATATAATTCTTATCAAAACCACAAAAGAATTTTGAGCTTATTCTAAAATTTATATTTAAAGGCTTATGCCCTAGAGTAAGGAAAACATTGTTGAAACGGAAAAATATGGAAGAATTGACTCTTTCCCCGTCAAGTACTACTTCATAGCTATGGCAATCAACCTAGTGCAATACTAACAAAAAATACACAGGCCTTGATATAGACAGATCACTGGTTGCCCTGGGGAGTTTTTATGATCAGCTCAATACAAACAAGAGTCACTTGGGAAGAGGAAGTCTCAAGTCAGATCAGACTGTCTGTGACCATGTCTGTGGGGAACTGTCTTGATTGTTCATTGATGTGGAGGTTCCCAGTGCGCAATAGCCAGTGACACCGTGGGCACATAGTGCAGGGTATGTAACAAAACTGGTTAAGCATGGGCCAGCAGGAGCAGGCCAGTAGGCCATCATCCTCCACAGTTTCTGCTTCAGTTCGTTCTTGGAATAACTTCTCTCAGTGTTAGATTATGACCTGGAAGCATATGCCAAAGAAAAACATTTCCTCCCCAAGTTACCTTCGGTCATGATGTTTAACACAGCAACAGAAAGCCAAACTAGGCATTGGTGCAGAATAAGGAACTCAGTAATAGGCCCACAGCACAAATGCCCATTTGCTAGAGCAGGTGGACAGCAACACACACACCAACAGTTCTCCACTGCAGTATATCCAGACCATCGAATACTACTAAATGGTATACAATAACCAATTATTGACCTGGAAAAATATTCCAGGAACCAAGCTGAGCAAAAGAAAGCCAGTCCCAGACAACAGTGTGTAAACAGAGAACAGGCAGTGCTGGCCACAGGTTAAGGATGCAGGAAGCAGGCTACCGAGGGAAACATGGAGATCCCTTTACATGACTCTCCATTCATCTACTGATGGTGCCAATGGCGGTGTCCTCGTTAGAATCCTGCTCCATAGTTTGCAAGATGCTCTCACTGGGGGACACTGGCTGATGAGACATAACATCTTTGTATTAATTCTTTCTTATTTTTTCTTTACTCTATGTGTATGTATTTATTTGTGTGCATATATACGTATGTGCTGCTTTTCTGCCCCCATGAGCACACACGGAGGTCAGACAAGGACTTCAGGTGTCCTACCCTACCCTACCCTACCGCTCTCTACCCTATTCCCTTGAGGAATGGTCTCTCACTGAATCTAAAACTTACTGTTTTGTTTTTCTGTCTAGGCTGGTTGTCAACAAACTCCACTAGTCCTCCTGGCTCCACCCCCAATCCTGGGGTTACAGGTGAACGTGGCTCATATGGGTGCTGAGGATCAAACACAGGTCCTCACACTTGTGAAGCAAGCCCTTCACCCACTGAGCCATTTCCCCAGCCTCCCAGTATGTCTCCCAGGCATGGGAAACTCAACACAAATAATGTCACTCACACACACACACACACACACACACACACACACACACATCTGTTCTGATTGGGGAAATTAATCCTGTTTTCCCAACTGACTACCCTTCAACCCTGCATTTTGGTCACCTAAACAAGGAGACAGGTGCACCCCTAACTGCAGAATCTTGCTGTGTGAGCCTCAGGCTTCCTATTTATCCCCTCTCACTGTCAAGCCAGGACTGTTACAGGAGTCCCCCAAGCTCTTTTCTTCTGCATAGCCAAGGCTTACACCATCCGGCCTGCTGCTTCCAGATTGGCCTTCAGCAGCTTGCCCTGGCTTCCCTCCCAGCTTTGATTTTCAGCATGGAGCTGCCTCTACTGCACAGGTGGGTAAACAGTTACTCTTCACCTTGCTTGCCAAACTTCAATATTCAATTGTCTAAAGAAAAGATTTAATAATAGCCTTTTGTAAATACTTGAGACATTACACGTAGCCTAGAGGTGATCTCATTACAGAGCAAGAACTGGTTTGCACTTAGAACACTAGGAAGAATTTCTGTAAGCATTGTCCAGCAGAGTACTACTGGGTACTCCATGTCTACTGAGTACATTGCACAAACCCTCACCCCTCTTTAGTGGCATGCCATATCACTACCCCACCCCCACACACACAAGTCATCTGCACACAGCCACAAGAAGCTACCCATGCCACATTGCTGTAGTAAGGCGCTCCTGTCTCCAGTGAACGCCATTCCATAGTCCTCAATCAGGAAAGCCCTTCCCACCCGTAAAAGTCCACTGAACCAGTGCTGAAAGGGCAGGAAACCCAAGATCTCTTTGTATCTGAAGAATGTGAATCAGTCAACCACCCCATACATGTAATAAATGTTTGTGATATGAAACCCTAACAGCATCTTTATCTGGGATCAGGGGACAGCACATTTCCAAGCCCCTATCTAGTGTTTTAATGCAGCTACAAGATTCTCTGCTTTTTCTCAGGATCACCAATCAATGAATAATTCAGAAAACGAACTAGGTGGGGCTGCCCAAGTGTTTCTGGGTAGCAGGCTTGGTGTCATTATGTCCCTTCTTATTCTAAAATAATGGTGACATCGGAGCCTGACCAGGACAGGGAAAAATAAGGCCACAGTATTCCACAGCGTCTGCCTTCTGAAGAGTCTGCTTTCTAATGGCAATGAACTTGAGCGGTTACTGGACATCTTTTTAATGCTCTCCACTTCCAGGGGATGAAAGACTACACAGCCAGGACCTGTGTGCTAACTATCCTGATTCATGCTGTAGCAGGACAAGACTCAGATTCACTCAGATTCATTCTTTTTTTTTTCCAGAGATCTTAGGATTCTAGCAAAGACATGCATGCTCTCCTAACATCTACACCTATGCATCAGTGTGGGTCTAACACCGAGGTACCTATAACAGTCATTTTGCTTGTGAGTAGCTTTCTTTTAAAAGAGAAATGTCTTCAGCAATGATGGTTTCCAGTCAATCCCTTGCTTTCTTGGTCATTCAGTCAATCTGTGGAGTCTGTCTGTCTTCCTCTCTTTCTGAAAGCTTTTGGCACATTCAACTGGCTTCAGATGAAGATCTTTGGCACTCCAAGGTCATTTGTAAGTCAGTGGGTTGAACAAATGACGCAGCTGATTCTCCCAAGTGGCATCTCGAGAGCAATGGCTGTGCAACAAGGCTCAGCCCAGAGAGTGCTGGCCTCAGGATCAAAATGAAATGGGAGTTTGCCAGGGGCACAGCCTCGCTTTCGGCTGGACCAACATCACATTCCTGGACACCAGAGTAAGAGTCCTACGAGTAACCAGAGATGTACGAAGTGTGACATGCTCCAGTTAGCCTGTTAGATATCTAAAAATACGGTTTCTGTCTCTCTGGAGCAGCAGACATGGTATGGCAGAACCCCAGAGACTCTTCTCAAGTAAGACAGAGCTGATGGACATACTAAAACAAGCAAGGATTTCCTGCACTAGCAAAGATCTGTCAGGCCTTCCGCTTCTCAGACAGCTACCAACATCACCAGGCACAGTCCGTCCATGATTTCATCTGCTGGGCCTGACACCAACAGGGAATTGCCCAACCCTACTCCTGAGTGAAGAACATGCCGAACCTATGCTCCTCCCAAGGACTTCCAGAAAAAGGGAAACACTTGTGCTATTGCCAAGAACACCAGGAGTATCATATACACTGGATACAGGAGGAGTGAGGAGGCTTTTGAAGAGCAGGCTTTCAGAGATGTGCACAAGCCAGCTGGTAGCACACATCCTGCAACCTGGGAGGGTTCTAGCCTTACCCTGTCCAGAAGCACGTGATAGGTGTATTGTGGCAATTCAAGAGTCTAATAAACCTACAATGAGAGGAACCAACAGTATCGTAAGTCCATAGAGCTAGACCTCAGTGGTATAATAGTTCCACCACACTTGATACTCTGTGGTACAGTAATTCTACAGCACTGTTCCCACCACCATTTCTACAACATTGGACCATGCATGACACATTCATTCTACATTGTTGGACTTTCCACAGCACATTCATTCTATAGCACTGGACAATCTAGGATACCCTTAATCTACAGCACTGGACCCAGCATGGTAGAGTCACCCAACAACACTGAACACTTGTAACACTGAATCGTGCATGCTGGAGTCAATCAGCAACACCAGACACTCAATGGTTTAATAATTCTACAGCAAGGAACCCTGCACAGGGAAGTCACTGAACACACCATGGTACAGTAATTCTGTATCATAGTACCATCCTCAGTACAGGAAGCTTACAGCTTCAAATCCTCCATAGTACAGTCATTCTACAGACCTGGACTCTCCACACCGTAGTGATTCTACAGCCCTGAACCCTCAACTCTACAATCATTCTACCAACCTGGACCTGCACAGTGTGTTCATCCTCCTGGGTGGATCCTACATGACACATTCATTCTAAATTGCTACACACTCTATGATATCGCCGCTCTACATCGCTGGGCCATCAAAGGCAGAGTTATTCTATAATGCTAGACCCTCCATTACATGGTCATCTCACAGTCCTGGACACTCCACAGTACCATCGTTCTATAGCAGTGGACACTCGGTAATCCAGTAATTCTTCAGCACTCAGTTTTCTATGGCACTGTAATCTAAAGTGTCGAACCCTCCTGTGCACAGTCACCCTGCAGCAATGGACACTCTACAGAACGGTATTCTGAATCACCAGATACTCCACAGTACAGTAATCCTATAGTGCTAGACCCTCCCCAGTTCAGCCATTCTGCAGAGCTGGACTCTCTTCAGTAAAGTCATTCTAGAAAGCTGTATTCACCATGGTACAGTAATTCCACAGCTTGGGACCTTCTATGATATAGTCACTCTACAGTGCTGGATTCTTAACTGTACAATCATTCTACACCGTAACTGGACTCACCATTGTATAGTCATTATACAGCACTGGACCACTCCTTAATACAGTCATTCCTAGCATTGGACTCTCTACAATATAGTAATTATACAGTGATGGACATTTCATGGCCCAATAATCCTACAGTGCTACACAATACACAGGACAGTCATTCTAAGGTGTTGATTCCCTCCACACCATAATAATCCTCCTGAACCTTCCACTGTAAGGTATGCTACAGCACTGAACTATCCACTGTACACTCATTCTGTGGCACCATACTGTCACTCCTCGAATGTGTCCGTGCCTCAGCTTGGCATTGGGAACACAGCACAAGTTGAGGGAAAAAAGCAATTGGAAGATATAGAAGGTAGCTGAGAAAATTTAGTTTCACCAAACATGCATTTCAGTTTCTTAGAGTTCTCATTTCCCTGCCATTAGGGAAGGTTTGGTTTATATCCAAGCACTGAAAAAAATCACTGGCCTGGATGAAGTCTCCTTCTGTGGCTGCAATCCATTCTGTAACAACCCAGACTCTGTCATTCCCAGATAAAGCACCATCTCAAATTCTCCAAAGCAGAAACACAACAGCTTCCAGGGGAGGAGGTGAGGGACAAGAGGGGACCAAGAAAGGAAGGAAGCATAAGAGAGATGGAATTCATAAGCCAAGTGGGAAGAAAGGAGATTCAATAGATAGGGGAAAAAAAAGAAAGACAAGAACAAGACACACCTCAACTTCTCTCTCCCAAGGACCTGGTGCAGCAGAGCATCCCTTGAAAGATCTTGAGTTAGCAGTTGAGTCCTGATGCCAAGTGAATTATTCATGACTACGAACAAAGAACAGAGGATTGGCTGAAAAACACACATGGTCCATGTTGCAGTAGAATGGAAAGGTCCATTGTGTGGGAGGAATGAAGTAAATATATTTTCATGGCCATAGTTACTACAGAGTTCCTCTCTATGATTCCCCTCACAGCTCATGGTTCCACTGAGACATAAGCTCATGAAACATGACCTATATGAGGACAGACATTATCAGTCCACTTTGTGGCCTGTCGTTTGTCTTCAGAACATAGAACAGTGACTAGGAGATAAGCTCAATTTATAGTTGCTGAAAGAGTCCAATAGTATAAATTCTGAGACTGAGGAGATGGCATGGCTGGTAAACTGCTTAGCATGGGGACCTGGGTTTGATTCCCCAGTGCCCACATAAAAGCTGGGCACAGCTTGCAGCCCCAGCACTAGGGAGGCAGACAGAAGGGTCCCACTCCAGTTTCATTGAGAGACCTTATTTCAAAAACTAAAGTGAAGAGTGACTGAGGAAGACACACACACACACACACACACACACACACACACACACACGGGGGGGCGGGGGAGAGGGAGAGAGGCCTATAGAAAAACTACCAAACTTAGAGTATTTTCCACTGGGGTGCCCTTACCCCCCACCTTGTGATCATACCCCAGGCTGGCTCTGGGCAGATGATCCAGCATGCCTCAATTAGTCTGCCTCCTTCCAAAACTCCTCTTTGGGGAAGAGTTCTCTCATTAAACAGTCTGATGTCAGCATGGAGCTCCCTGGCTTTCTCCATACATTCTTATCCTACAGGCTTGTCATGCCTTAAACAAATCCACCTCACCTCACAGGGGCACAGCAACCTTCCTGGCTGATGTGGTGAGTCCTGAAGGCAGGATCGTTTTTTCAGAGGGGCCCTGCCTAGTGTGTTCAGATGATGGCCAAGCACACAAGTTTACTCCTTTCTCTCCAGAAACATGAGAACTCTTCCTGTACCAATGAGGATTAATTGTAGTCCCTAGTGGGCCATCCAGGGTATGAAAATTACAGTAATCTAATCTTGTGAAGGAAGAAGTACAAATCACAGTTACATGGTCTGACAAAGAGAAAAGTGATTAATGCCAGGCTGCCTGTAGCATAGGCCTCATGGTGACCGTTCCCTGAGAACCAGAACCCAAATAGAGGGACCCAAAAGGCAAATATCAGAATCATCCTCCTGGTTTCATACTTGGGCTGGGGTGGGGGAGGGAGATGCCTTGTTCTCAGGACCACATTCAGAAGACTTCTCATACTGGGCAATGCTCAAGGGCCACAGGGGCAGAGGGGAATAATTTGGGTTCTTCTGACCCTGGTGGGGGGGGGGGGGCTGTGTTCAGGTTCTGAGGTTACTTTCTTTACTAGGGACTGCAAGCTCTGTGGAATTATGATATCTAACAAGATGATCTGGAAACCCCAGTCATTTGCAGGGAGGACCACAGCCGGTGCAGAGCACAATGGAGAAGAGGAGAGTGGTCTGCACCCCGCCCAGCAATAGCACAGCTCTGAGGAATGCCTGGCCCTTCCAGGAAGCAGCACTGTCTCCCATCTCCATCTCAAAGGAGTCACAGCCCAAGTGCCCTGGGAAAGTTGGTCAGGATGCCTGCAGCCTGGAACCAGTACTCTACTCTTTTTTTCATTTTTCTTTTTTTTTTTTTTGCACAGCTGTATTCAATTTTCTGTCCTTGGGGTTTTAAAGGAACATTTATCCCAGGGCCAGAATTCTCAAGTTTTATGGTTATACAACTCCCTCCCAGGGCCAAAGAATGTTTGAAAAGTCTTAAGCCCAGCGATGAGAACTGGTGAACAATCCAAAGAGACTGAAGTGAGAAACACTAAGACCTGTTCCAATTTCGAGTCAACCTCTCACTTTACCGCAGTGCGTGCTGTTTGCCCTTCCAAGTTCGTGTGACCCATTTTTTCATGCAATTATAGGTAGGGTGCATATTCCAAGTGTACATATGTGGGAGATCCAGAAAGGGAGAGTACATATGCAGGAGAGGCATGCAGAAGTACAAAGGTATATGACAGCTTTCCACAATTCCTCCTTCCTAATCCATGATAAACTTCATTACATACTAGGCCTAGAGATTAATTAGATTTAATAAAAGATTTTAAAAGAGAGTGATTCCTTTAGAAAGGCTATATTCTGCTTTATTTTGCCTGTTAGAGAGTTGGATACCCTCGGAATTTTTAGGAGCTGACAGCAGAAGGAAGGAGAAAGGGAAGGAGGGAAGAGAGAGAGGGAGGGAAAGGAAGGAGGGAGAGGAGAGAAATAATTCAGGAGGGAAGACAGACAATTTTGTTTAGAATTTTAGTGCTATGTTTAATTGACTGTCCAGAAGCCAAGTTCATCAATAATATCTAACAATTATCTAATATTATCCTTGACAGGTATAAGAATAGATTACAACAGAAGACCTCCCCCAACCCATAGAGTGCCAAGCAATTGTCTAAACACAACTCCATGGCCCTGCTTAGGAAGGCCCCAATTCCCTCACCTGGCCTCTTCTGCTGTCTTCTCGTGTCACCAGCTCACCCTACGTCAACCATCTGTGCACACAGTCGTGAGCACGTTCCTCCACTCTACCCTGGAGTCTCCCACAGGCTTCAGGCTGGCTTCACACGTGCATCTGAGGCCACAGCAAGGCAAGGCTCCTCAGGCTCTGGAGCCTGAAGTTTATGACACAGCACACACCACCCACATTAGAGGCCTGGCTACTGCCCAAAACAAATAAGATGTTTCTAAGAAACAAAGCAATTTGCACAGATCCACCCCAAGCAGATGGAATCGGAACTCCTCCATCAGAGCAGCTGCACATCGGCAGCACCTGCTGCCCACAGCAGCCCAGAGAAGAACCAGATGACAAGAGCACCGACCTAGCCTGGCCCAGCCATGGTGAGGCCTGCTGCAGCCTGGCTCTGGGCTTAGTCCCCAGGAGACTTCCAAGCCTTCCTCTCTGCAGAGCTCTCTCTTACTCTTTAAAAACCAAGCAATCGAAAGTATCCTTTAGCACACAAGCCCTGAATGATCGAAGGTCAACCAATTCCTCCTAGGTAACTTTGTTCCTGTGGCAGGAAGTCGGTAGATGCTAAAGTCCTAAACCATTGGAAAACAAAATTGAAAAGCAAAACAAAACAGACAACAGGACACACCCAAGGTTTAGAGTCAGAGCTACTGTGGAGACAGGAGTATAACGCTTCGTCGAGTAGCACACAAAACTAATTACAGTTTAAAGATTTATTCATGTGCACTTACATATGTGTGAGTACCTATGTGCCATGGTGGGCATGTGAAGATTAGAGGGCAGCTTGTGGAAGTCAGTTCTCTCCTTCCACCACGTAGGTCTTAGGGATTGAACTCAGGGCAGCAGGCAGGAGGCTCCTTCACCTGCCAAGACATCTTGTAAACCCTAATTTTCTCACAATAATAAATTTCAAAACCCTGTGAACCTGTGTTCTAGAATAAATTAGTAAACCTATTCTGGAATAACCACATTTCAAAGAAAGTAATACTGGAAACGTTTCTCCTCAAACTTCCCAATAAACACTTCCTATATGTACAATAAAACATAACAAAACAACTCCCAGCTCATGGGCCAAAACTAAACAACACACACACACACACACACACACACACACATCTTACAAGAGGAAAACCAAATAGTGCTTAAACTCATCCAAATGAACACCTGTGCTCATTTGCTCAAACCACGATATTTGCTCAAAACACATCAGTAGGGCTTTCCAGTCCGAGGGGCAGCCTATCCCCAAGGAACAGCTTCCCAACAGGAGGGAAGACTGCCTGTCACTTGAAGGAACATGTGTCTCAAAAGGCAATTTTCAATCATCTAAATTATTAAAGAAGCCTGGGAGTGATGGGGGTTTGTTAATGGAGGTGGCAAGAGCCAGAGTCAGCATCATTGAGATTTCTGAAAAGCACACACACAAACTTTCTCTCTCTCTCTCTCTCTCTCTCTCTCTCTCTCTCTCTGTGTGTGTGTGTGTGTGTGTGTGTGTGTGTGTGTGTGTGTGTGTGT
>CAJQZJ010000918.1:362214-379338 GCA_907164525.1 Lophiomys imhausi
CAAAAAAAAAAAAAAAAAAAAAAAAAAAACAAAACAAAAAAAGAGATGGCTGGACTGGGAGAACCACTGCTCACATTTGAAATGGGAGTGCCCATGTGGCATTCTGATGGCTCAGCTGGGAAAGGTGCTGACACAGCAAGGCTCCTGCCCCAAGATGCAGAGATGCAAAGTATGGTAGGCCCTCTTGTAGTGTCTAGGGGCAATCTGTTGTAGGCTCCCAAGCTATTTCTACCTGCAAGTCTCTTCGTAACTTCCTGTATCAGCTTTTGAGATTGTTAAGGAGCTCACTTGACACTGAGTGTCCTGCAGTGGAGAGCAGGCTGAAGATGCCCCATCACTGTGGAGGCCAGGACTGCCTCCAACTTGTGGTAGAATTGTGCTCTATCTGGGGTCCAGAGAATGGGGCTCGCTTCCAGAACCAAAGGTAGACACAGTGTATGAAGGAACCACCTTGTGCTGGGTGGAGGGATGGCAGTTAGTCAGTCCATGTGAAGTTTCCACAAGGCAAACTCATGACTATTACCACGTGGTGCAATTCAGACAGCCATTAACTCATTACCTGAAGCCACAAAGACGGCTGTAGGGCATATGAATTCCAGAGTTAAACAGACCATTCTGTGTGTATGTGTGTGTAAAATCATGTTCTTTCTTTAGTCACAAATCTGTTTATTACTGAAATCCTTTGGAAGCCTTATAAAGTGGGGTAGACCAATTAGAGACTACCTTTCCCCCTGGGGCTCCTCCCCAATACCCTAGACTATGGAGGAATGTGGCTGTTTCAGAAGAAGAGTGCCAAAGATGGGAAAGACCAAGAGAGTAGTAAAAGTGAAGAGAGGGAAGGAGAAGCAAGCCACAGGCAGGGCAGAGGGCTCTCACCTCTGCCCAGATGGTATGTCTATCTGGCCACCTCCCTCCAGTGCCAAGAGAACGATGGCCTCTTGGTATGCCCTATTGGGCTGTAGAAGTACAGGTAGAAGAAATTCTTCAGTGGAGATCACTAGCCCAAGTACCAGAAAGGATCCAGAAAGCTGGCAAGCCACTCTTGTAGGAACAGACTTTTTTCAAAGACAAAAGAGAGACGTGGTTACTAGACAGAGAAACTTCATCAGCACCTATGAGGTGTGTGTGTGTGTGTGTGTGTGTGTGTGTGTGTGTGTGGTGGGAAAGATCAGCTCACTGCAGTCAGGATAATGTAGGAAAAAGAAAAGAACAAATTCAAGTTTAGTGACAGGTTGAAATTGAAAACTCTACTCAAACTGATATAAAAGTGGAGGGGAGGGAATCTAAAAAAAGAAAAAAAACAAAAACAAAAATGGGGCATTGAGGGAGGGTGAATTGCCAGGGTGGTTAATTCAAAAGGATAGAGAGGGACTGGGGAGCTAACTCAGGGGTCAAGGGCACTTGCTATCCTGGCAGAAGACTGGGGTTCCCTTCCCAGCACCCCATCAGGTAGCTGACAAGCACCTATAACTCCAGTTCCAGGGGAATCTGACACCCTGGCTCTGGAGGCATCAAGCACACTATGAGGTACACATACAAGCATCTGGGTACTCCTGTAATAAAAAAAAAAGAGAGAGACAGAGTTGAAATCAAGGCCCAGTGGAAGCTCTCGTCTACTACTCTGGGGCACTCCCTTCTTTCTTAAGGTACCTCCGACTTTCACTTGATCTCAGTCTCTGTGGAAAGGTCCTGACCTGACTTGGAGGACAATTTTATACTAAGTACACCTGCTGGGATGAAGGAGCTGGAGGCCTAGCTTTAGGGTGGGGCTTCTAAAGGATTATTGGGTTGCCAGAGGCAGTTGCTCATAGCCTCTGGATGCTTCCAGTGTGCTTTTTCAGGTATTTCTAAACTATCCCAGTAGCAGCTACCTCTCGTAAGCAGGGTCTGGACCTTTAGTCAGGCATCTAATGGTCCCTGTTCTAGATTCTAGAGTTGAAGAATGTTACCTGTCGTGGGACTTGGCTTCCAAACTCTGAGTATTTCTCAATCTCCTCCCAGGAAACCCAGAAGCAAGGAAAGCAGGTTCTTAGACAGTTTCACAGAGCCCCGGGTACTTCCTCCAGCCTTTCAGACAATTCTCAAGATGCCCTTCGGGCTTCTTCCCAGGGAGACTTTACCAGAAGGCCTGGCTTCCTGCTCAGGGACCTCTCTCCGTTGATCTGTCAATGAGCAGGACAGGGGCAGTCCTTGGGAGATTGGTTTCATGTTCCCAGTGGATAGCCACATGCAGAGATGCTAGGGTTCCTTAAGCAGTGCAATGGAATAGTTGAATAACTTCCCACAGCCCTCCAGGGCAGCCCATCATCTTCAGATAACCTCTAATACCTAAAAAGCAAGCAAGCGCCATGGAAATCGTCACACTGCACCGCTTACAGAATAACACTGAGGAGGGTTAGCATATGCTCAGTACAGGGGTTTTCTTGCTCTGAACATGCCTGGTCTGCAGAGGTTGAGGAATCTGTGGGCTCAGGGAGCTGACCTGTAAACCTAACCTTTAAGGCTGACTTAGTCACAGAAACAATGATCATAATCAGACCTATAGGACAGGCATCAATCAATATTTGACGACTCCTAAAAATCAAATGCCTCTGATATAAAACTGTCAAAACAATTTTAATAAATAAGTAAATGACTTCAAATGGAAAACAACTTACAACCAAAGGAACTCCGTCGGCAGGAACTGCATTATGATCTATGATATCACAGATATCACCATGTGCCTGCTAACAGAATGGGAGTGGCCTAGCTCCTTGTACATATACTCCACAGACTGGCACTTTCTGTTTCTCACTGTGTCACACTGAATCAAGACCTGAACCAGTTAAAAGAAAACCAATAGTAAGAAACTTGATTGTAAGTGTAAGAGACAAGTCTAGAAGCAAAAGGCAATGACAAAACAAAAAGGTACTAACTACCCAGAGACAGTCAGCAGAGGCAAGGTGGGGGATGGGCTCCCCTAGAAACTCTTCAGGCCCAATTCGATGCTTTAGAAAGTGGGAAGGACAGGTCTCATGGCACACTGGGGTTTCTGTTCTCCATCTTGGGATGTGTGTGTGTGTGTGTGTGTGTGTGTGTGTGTGTGTGTGTGTGTGTACAGCACTGAGACAAAGAATAAATTACAGGTTATCTGGACAGCATGGAGCATTTGTCTGTGTTTTCTGTTAGGCAGATTCTGTTATTTTTTTGACCTGAGACCTACAACATTACACAATAGAACAATATCTATAGCACAGTGGATATTTCCCTAAATACTGGATTATTAGTTAAATGTTGGTGGTTTTTCACTAAGTATATATTAAAGTTGACTGTTCATCAACAGTACCTATATTTCGCATGTACCACCTCTAAAACCAGCATGCATGTTTTAATAAATCAGATTCTTCCCCGATATCTTATGTCTCTAATGCTTCACAAGCGTGTTCAATGGACACTGACAAGGGACCAGGGGCAGCCATCGGCCACAAGGTGCTCACAGTCAAAACAGCAACTGACACGGAAGACACGAAGCAGAGGAAGCTAAAATAAGTGCCAGAGTCCTCTCAGCGAGGTCACAACTCCAGCGCTCCTCCGTCCTTGGGGGCAGCTTTCTTCATGACAAGCACTCTATTTTATGAGCTTTAGGTATCACTGTATACATATATACATACATATGTATACTTGCATATACAAAGGCACACGTACCTGCACACCCACATGCACACACACATGCTTTTTCTAAAGCCTTAGGTAGAGACTGAAGGCGTAGCTCAGTGATAGATTGTTCCTAGCACCCACAGAGTTCTCGGTTCAGTCCTCAGTGCTGCAAATATACTAACAAAAATAACCTGATGACTTCTACTCCTTACCTCAAAACAAATAAACAAGTAGCATACAGTGAAAACCCCTTCCTGCTTCATGACAGGCATGTGCTTGTCAAAATGCTCTTTTATATCTATCGCATCAAAATATAAGACCCAACCTTATAATTTTAAAATTAGGATTATAAAATAATAATAATAATGACCACAATTGTAATTGAACACACATACTGTTTCTATAATGAATGACGAAGAACAAAAAGAACACAACACTTCAACATCTCATGGGATGCCACAAAGAACATCACAAGTCACTCCGGGGACCTGGGCACATCTGTAAGCATGTGAGAATGTGTTACAGGTAGTCCAGGGTCTCTCTGGATCAACCTTCCCAGTGGGGGGAAAAAACTATGACAAAGGCAAAAGGTGGAGTCCACAGTGGAAGGCTGTGGGGTGAGAGCAACATGTATTTTGAGTTGTCTTGACCCTTCTCTGGCTTCCTGAGACTATGAGGTCCACTCACACCTTCAATCCTGGTGAAAGCAAGTGTTTTCTCTCCTAACTTTGAGTGTCTATGTTTCCACAAAAATAAGACTACACTGGCCATACTTTAATCTCTGCTGCCTAGATGACACCAAGGCAAGTAGCAAATTTAAAAGCTTGTTCTGTACACTAGGTTTGATACAAAAAATATACACTACAAAGAGGGAACCTTCACAGAGGGATTGCCTGTAGCAGATGCCCTGTAGACTGATCTGTGGAGGCTTTTCTTGATTAATGATTGTGTGACTGGTGCTATCCCTGGGCATGTGGTCTTGTGTTAATGAAATAAACTGAGCAAGCCATGAGGAGCAAGCCAGTAAGCAGCACTCCCCCATGGCCTCTGCTTCAGTTCCTACCTCCAGGTTCCTCCTGACTTCCCTTCATGGTGGATGGTAACCTGTGAGTTGAAACAAACCCTTTCCTCCTTAGCTTGTTTTCGGCTCATATTTTATAACAGCCATAGAAAAAGCAAATTAGGACAGGCTCAAGTGGACACCCTGCCACATACTTTCAGAGAGTACAGCAGGGAGGTGAAGGGTAAAGACTGAATCCTTATAACTTTCATCTTTTCTCTCCCCTCATCTAAATAATGTCCCTTGGTACCGTTTTACCAAGGTAGGTCTCAAGACCTTTAAGTCTGACAAGCCACATATGACAGTGGCTTCACTTTTAATAAGATACGTCTAATGCCAGGAGCCTACAGGGAATTCCCTAACTCTCTCCTATATTTTCTAAGTCACAATTTGAAATGAATGTCCATTTGTGACACTTTATATACAACCTACAGACAGTGCCTAGCACAACACAAATTCCTTCTTCCCCTTGAGATAATTCTGAAACCAAGAGTAAAACTAGCCTACGTCAATGATACTGTATCCTCATGGATAGAACCGGTACAACCCAATTCTTTTTGTTTGTTTGTTTGTTTGTTTATTACTTCAGGTTACATCTCCATCACAGTACCCTCTTTCCACCCCTGCCAGTCCCACACTCCCACCCTCTACCCCCTACCCCTTCCATCCCATTCCTCTGGAGTGGAGTGTCCCTACATATCAGTCCCCTGCCCCAATTCAGCAGTCATATGAGGGCCAAGAGCCTCCTCATACACTGGGGGCCTACAAGGCAGCACCACTAGGGAAAAGGGCCTCACTGAAAGGAAACAAAGTCTATGTTCCTGTTCCCTTTGGTGCATTGGCTGTAGTATAGTTATCCTGTACTATCTGGCTAAAATCCTACTATAAGTGAATAGATGCCATGTGCATCCTTCTGAGTCTGGGTTAGCTCACTCAGGATGAGCTTCTCTAGTTCCATCCATTTGGCTGCAAATTACATAATTTCATTGTTTCTGATGGCTGAGTAGTATTCCATTGTATAGATGTACCACAGTTTTTTTATCCATTCCTCAGTTGAGGGACACCTGGGTTGTTTCCAGTTTTTAACTATTACAAATAAGGCTGCTATGAACATAGATGAGGAAATGTCCTTGTGGTTTGGTGAGAAATCTTTTGGATGTATACCGAGAAGTGGTATGGCTGGGTCTTGAGGTAGAGCTATTCCAAGTTTTCTAAGATATCTCCAGACTGATTTCCATAGTGTACAACTCAATTCTTACTGGGTGTGTGACCATGGATGGATCCTGTGGATCACGCTGGTTGCCTCTGTGCATGCTCACTGTCCCTAAGATAAAGCTTAAGCTCAAATCCCATGACAAGGACTCCCAAATGCAAACCCAAGCTGATTGGATTCCCTCCGAATAAGGCCAGGTCTGTCTGTTAACAAGTGGTCACTACAGTAGTTTCTTCTTGACTAAGACCAAACTGCAGACGGTGTCAAATTCTGGTGCCCACTAACTAACTAACAGGAGGGTGACATACACAGCCTGGATATGCTGGGCAAAGGGGTGACTCACATGACCATCGCATGCATTTTAAAATATCACTTACTTCTGGAAATTCCTATTTCATATTTCTGGACGACACTGGCCACAGGTTCTTTTAACCATAAGAAGTGAAACTACTTTATGAGGAAATGTCAAAAATAAAGAGAAACAGCCAGCGTAGTAGTGGCACACACCTTTAATCCCCGCACTCCGGAGGCAGAGCCAGGCAGATCTCTGTGTGGTCAAGGCCAGCCTGATCTACAGAGTGAGTTCCAGGATAGCCAGGGCTACACAGAGAAACCCTGTCTCCAAAAAAGGAGGGAAGGGCGGGGAGGGAGAACCAGGGCTAAAAGAAACAATGTTTGAATGGAAATAGCAATATAAAAGAAAAAATATTTTTTTTTAAAATCTTGTGTCAAAACTTCCAAACACAGAATGTAGGGGCCAGCTTTCAGAGACAGGAGCAAGAAGATCTTGAGTGTGAGAGCTGCTCAAAAGAGCAACATAGAAAAAAGAAATAAAAACTCCACAAACTTCTAGCTCTCATATATTAGTCCAGCTCATAACTCAACCCTTAAGATGGTGGAAACCAGCTGAGGGGAGAACGGGGACCTCAGAAACCGAACCATAGCTTCCTCTGTACCTCCATAAGTCTAAGAAATAAGTAAGCTACACCAAAGACATGGTGCCCTTTAAAAACATGTGATATGAGTCAATGGAGAGAAATATAAACAGACTCCTCTGAGGGCGCCAGCCACTAGAGGTTAGTCTGGGAACTATCAGATACCTGTTTCCTGTCAAATGAATATGAGTCATTTCTGTTTTCAACAGGCATCTACCCTTGATCACAAAGGGCAGAAAAGGAAATGAACAGGTGTCTAGCTCCCTCACTGCACAGTGTGACAAACCAGAAAAACAGGTTTTTTGGTGCACTAGTAACAATGACCACAGCAGCTGCCCTCAATGCCATAGATGTATTAACAACTAGTCATCACTAGCTCCAATTATCAAAGCCCTTTTCTATAGAGGAGGAAATGGATCCATGGGTTTAAACAGAAAGGACAAGGGATTTTTAGGCAGACAGATACTCATGTTTGGATTATGTGGTCGTCACACAACAATATACACTTACAACACAGCAGCACACAAAAAAGAGGGATTTTTTTTTACTATATCTAAATTATGCAGCAATGAATCTGAATGAAAACCAACTCAGCAATCACACCAACAAAAATATTGTCTACAAGACCCTACACACCATGAAGCTCATTTGTTTTGCAGAGTCTTGCTCGATTTTTGTCACACTGTATTTACAGGAAGATTACTGGTATGGATGATTGATTCCATTTGTAGAGAATGAAAACTCCTTTTATCACATCATATGCCATTTCCTAAAGTACCCTTGGAGAGTAGACAGTCTAGCGGCTCTTGTACATCGGTCCCTCTTATTCTCATTTCTACCTTCTACAAATATTGAGTAATTCCAGAACCAATTTCTTAGGTTACACACCATTCTGATCAGTGTGAGGAAATTTCACCCAGTCCAGCTCACTCCCCTGTCCAGAGTTTCCACATTGTGTACAGCACCCACCTGTTGGTTACCTTGTAGCCACCTCAGCAGTTAATTAAAATATCAAGTGCTTGTGTTCAAGCAACCCTTTTTAAACTTAATTGTGGTCCCAACCACATTACCATGATGCTGGTAATTTGGTAAGAAGTGAAGTAAGAAGCTATAAAATGCTTCCTTCAAGTGAGCACACAAAAGTACAATAAGATAATGTAAGAGAGAAAACTACATTCAAACAAGTTACGGAATTTTGTTATAACAAGTCTGTTTTATTACTAGTTACTGTACACGGAATTATACGTTAAACATATCATAAGCACAGGTGCAAAAGAAAACGGTTTGTATGGCCTTTGCTAATAGCCATGGTTTCAGACACCCTGACACCCACAGCTAAGTGTGGACCACTGTATTACAAATGGATGAGTATGAGTCTTTCTCCTTATGCTAAATATGTGCCAGGTGCTTGTGGGGGCAGGAAGGGAAGCAGGAAGGGAGCATGCAGCAACACTGTCAGTCACCTTAGTCACTAGGTGACTTTGTTCGAATGTTTCCTGCTCATTCACAGCCATCTTCCGGTGTTGTCATGGAAATAAATGTTGAGCTAAGATGCAAATCAATGAAGAGTTACTGTTGAAGTCTTCCCCAAGAAGTAAAATGAGATAAATCTCAGCTGTGGAATGGCAAACCTTGAATGATATAGAAAATAGCTTTTTAAAGAAAACTCATACCACTGTTGAAAAACTTAACTGTAATATGATTTACTTTGGAGACTCGGGGTACAAACAATGCCAGAGATCTGGCTCTTTCCTTGATTCAGTACTCAACAGTCCCTGTGGCCCATGTGCACCCAGTAACACAGATCCAGTGATCCACCAAAGCCCCTGTCACCAAGGACACATGTTCTGAGAGTAACCAAAACTAAGTAGGAAATATGTAAGTGGACAATGAATGCGGTTGATCCATGCACACCGAGTATATAAGAAAAGCACAAAGAAGACTCATGGTAGGTATGAAGGGCTTCGATTTTAGATTGTTTCCTGCTCAGGTGTGTCTGAGAAGGTAACGTTGGCATGCAGGCTTGGGGGAGTTCAGAGAAAAGCCTGCATATATCTAATGAGCACACTCAGGTGAGGAGGAACAAAGCCCAATGCCTAGCTTTAGAAATGGAAGTTGGAGATGGATGTTCAAGAGACAAGTGGTGTGGTCAGTCTGGCTGGAACAGAGAGTAGGAAAGGATGAAGCTCAGGTAGCCAGTAAGACAGGGAGGCTGGAAACAGGTGAGTGTAATAGAAAAGACAGAAGGTTATTAGCTTTAAAAACAATCTCCAGTGGGAGATGATTGAATTGGTGGTAAGCCATTCTCTTGGCAAGAAAAACCACTTGCTTCAACTGTAGACAGACTTCTGTCCAAAAAGGACAAAACTTGGAAGCAGGTAAGTCGACAGCCTAGCTCTGCCAAGACAGGGTAGGTAAGTCCTTCATAATTCCTGCTCTACAACCAATGTCTGTCAGAGAAATGGGGCCAAATGGCTGAAGATTGATGCTGTAATGTATGGAGAGAAAATGGGAACTGTCCAGGCAGCCACTGATATGTCATTTTTTAGTTTTGGAAGCTGCCTGCACTTCCTATATAATCAGATATATTTATCCCTCTCAGGTCTCTGAGGTGGTTGAAGAATAGATAACTAGAGTCTCATAGTTAAATTTTGAGTTGTTTAGGAATCAAGAGGGTGTTCTGGATCTAAGAAGATATTTTTAAAATTATGAGGCAAGTTAGTATGAAAGCTGAGTTAGATATAGAACTTTAAACTCATGGAGATGGTTAGATAGTAGAATGTTAAAGTCAGGTGCCAAATACATATGGACTGGACATTGGGAATGTATGCTAAGCCATAGAACTCTTATAATCGTGGCCTATTTATTTCTGTTGTTTTGTATTGTATTTATAGTTATAAGAAAAAGAACCATTTTTTGGACTTAAAGGGAGAGCTGTTGGGGGGAAAAATAAATACCTTAAACTAAAAAAAAAAAAAAAAAAAGGGGAGAGTGGGGGGGGGGGGGGGGGAGGAGGGTGGAAGGGTGGGACTGGAGGGGGGAGTAGGGAGGGGATTGTGATTAAGATGTAACTTGAAGAAATAAAAAATAAATTATTAAAAAAAAAAAACTCAATGTAGTTACTCCAAAGAAAATAGACTTTGGAAAATTGGTAGAAAGGTGGGCAACAGGAGTTTGACAATGAGACAGTATAGTCATGATGGGGTCCTAAAGGTGGTCCTTTGAGTGGATGTGATGATGGTGATAATGCAGTGGGCAGGCTAGCAACCCAATGAATTAAAGATGATGGATGAATGGGCTTGTTACAGAGTCAACAGCAACTATCTGAGTATACTAGTATCAGAAGTTGATTGTCAGATTTAAGATACAGAATTGGTTAATTAGACTCTAATAGCATTGCATTTAAGACTCTAAGAGTTTACAATGGAAATAGTTGACTTAGGGCCAGTTTAGACATTAATCTGCTCTTGCATCGCTGTCTCTACTGACTAGGCTACTGACTGAACAAGGAAAGAAAAGGATTTTGGGTACTGCAGAGATGGCTCATTTGGTAAAGTGCTTGCCTCACAAGCTTGAGGAGTTGAGTTTAGAAACTAGGAAACCACAAAGAGAACTGAGTGTGCCAGCCTGCACTGCAAATCCCAGCACTGGGGAAGCAGAGCCAGGAGGACCACTGGATTTGACGGCCAGCAGAGTTCTAGACTCAGTGACAGACCCAAACAAAGGTAGAGAATGAAGAAGACACCTGCCATTGACCATATGACCTCTATATGCCCACACACATACATGTACATGCATATACATACACACATACATACATACATACATACACACACATACATGGGAGGGGAGAAAGATAGAGAGATAAACTACACACTCCCTGCTATGATCTGAGTAAGTGCATCCTAAAGGTATATACATTAAAGGTTTGGCCCCCAGCCTGTCGTGATACTAGAAGGTGGCAGAATCTATTAAGAGGTAGGGTGTAGTGGGTGCTGTTTAGGTCACTGGCAGTGTATCCTCAAAAGGATTTGGGGACCCCAACATCTTCCTCTTTTGCTTCTGTCTTGAAGTGGTTGAGCACATGCTTCAACACTACCACCCCACAGACCTAAAGCAATTGGGCCACCAATTCTCCTGAAACTATTAGCCAAAATAAACTCTATCTTGTTCAAAGTTATCTCTGGTGTGTGCGACAGTGATGGAAAGCTAGCACTTCATTAGGGAACCTTCCAGAAACAAAGAATTCCATCAAAGCTAGTAAAAGCTTCAAAGCTTCATGAAACACAGCCACAGTGTTTTTGAAGACTTCTTATTCAATTCTTGGGGAAGCAGAAGAATGTTAACAAGATGATAAAACATGACTGCCCCTTACCATGTTCCCTTCATTAAAAAACTTTATCCAGTTGGTCAGTGGTGGCACACACCTTTAATGCCAGCACTTGGGCGGCAGAGAAAGGAGGATCTCTATGAGTTTGAATCCAGCCTGGTCTATGGCCAAAGCTACAAAAAGAAACCATCTTTGAAAAAACAAAAAGAAAACAAAACAAAAGCTTTGTCCAGTGGAAAAGAGAACTCAACCCACAGTGACGGTCACTTGGGTTACAAGCCAAAGACTTTTGAGTAAATACCCATACTAAGGATTGGTCCTTCAACAGCCTGAAGTTTTTACAAGAAAACATTTTGAGTTTTGTGAAGCTGTAGCTAATCCTAAACAGGCAGGAAACAATCCAGAAATGTGTGGATTCCTTCAAGAGAATGAGATGCAGGGACTGGTGGGCCAGAGAGCCCCAGGATCCACATGACAGGACATGGTGCCATGTCCCCAAATCACGTTATATCTAAGACAAAGTCTGTATCCAAGATCTGAAATCTAGGACAAGGTTTAAGTTATTTTTGCTTAGAATAACTGCAGTCTCCTACTAAGGCCTCTTCTGGGAAGCTATCAGCTCTCACACTTCCATCTTGTCCTCCATTCTATCCCTAAGGCAACAGTTCAGAGTCTGCTGGGAAGCCAGATCAGATAAACTGCACAGTGCCAGGCCAGGGTCTCCAGAGATCACAGACTTCACTCCTCATCTGTTCTGAGAGAAAATGGTTCAAGCCACTCAGAACCATCCGACACTCCATCTGCTTCTCGTTTCTTAAGTTTTACTTAAAAAAAAAAAAAATTCCAAAGTCATTCAGTTCCCCATTATCTGCCAAGAAATAGACACCTTGTGGTCATATAAGGCCAGCAGAGGTGACTTCAGATGGCTTCCCGGTGTTTCTCTGGGGTGACGTTTCTTGAAGTCCTTTAATGCCTTACCACACCATACATAGATTTTAGAATGTGCTCTTGGAAAGACCCATCCTGTAAAAACTTTACTGCTCTGCTCTGAGTGATTACTCAAACCTTTGAATGTCATGACTTTTCCCACAGACTCTGCTATTAAAGACAGATTTTCCTGGCTTACTGCTTTAAGATGTCAAGATGCATTCTTCTCCCTAATCTGCACTTGGGACTTCTTCCTTTTATACTAACCAGCTGTCCTGGCTTCTTCTTTGCTCTAAGCTTCCCACAGGTCACCCGCTCACATAGTCACCACACTTCTTTCCAACAGCTTCAAACCAATCATCTCTACTCTTATTTTTCAAAAACCTTAGAGTTAAAATACACACATTCACTCAATGTCAAGCCCTCTGTGGAGACCGGATTAGTGTGGTTTTCTCGCTGGATTCCTGTGCTATTATGACCTAAAGATGGATTGGATCTGGAATCTCAGCAGTCTGCTAAATGTTAACCATGATGTGGAATGCTGGAAAATTGAGTCAATCTGAGTCTCCATTATGAATCCAGACTGCTATCATTTCTTCGTGTGGTTCTAGAAGATTCTCAGAAATTCACACAACCCTCAGGTATCACTGGTTCACCTGAGAATCTACTGAAACCTACAGGCTCGCTCACTCCGGGGAAAACTCCAAACAATTACACTTACACTAGCTGTTCTGGAACAGGGCTAGGCTGCAGCTGCCAGGGCCAGACCCAGCTAGCTGCTCTTTTTTTTTTTCTTTTTTGGTCAACAAAGTTTTATTGGGACACAACTATGCTTATTCATTTTTCTATTACCTGTTTTGTTTTTCCCCATGCTACAATGGTTGAGGTAGACAAGAATGACAGATAGAGACCAGCAGTGGTGGTGCACACCTTTAATCCCAGCATTTAGGAGACAGAGGCAGGCAGATTTTTGTGAGTTCAAGGTCAATCTAGTCCACAGAGCTAGTTCTAGGACAGCCAAGGCTACACAGAGAAACCCTGGGGTTTTTTTTGGGGGGGAGAGACAAAGCCTTTAAACATGAAAGATTCACAGTCTGGTTTTTCATGAAACATTCACTCTCTAAAGTTACACTCTAGAGCTTTAAAACCAGTGATGTCTAAGTCATTATATGTTCAAATTTATAAACTATAATATTGGTTTCTACAGGAAAAAAATAAATGGAAAAAGTGACCAAGAAGTGGCCCACAGAAACAGGATCCCAAGCCCAGTTCTTGGTACCTGACAGGCAGAGGAAAGGGTCTGCTTTTCTATTTGCCAACATCCACTGGTGTGTGAGCCCTTGGTCTCAAGGGCCCCCTTCCTCCCTGAGGAAGTGCTCCCTGAGAAGCTGACAGGGGCTCGTCTCAGAACCAAGATCATCTGACACCAGCTGTTTTGAGCTGCATCTCATCTACTCCCTTGCCTGACTTCTGACCTAGGATGTGGGCTCCTCTGGGTAAGATCAGCTCTGTTTCCTTTTGCACTCAGGACCAAGTGCAAGAAAGTATTTTAGCAAAGATGGAGTCAGAGGATGAGTGGAGGAATAGATCAACACTAGAAAAAGTCTTTGCTTCTAGAAGATGCTATGCCAATCACTTTAAGAATATATTAGTAAATAACACCAGAATTTCCCAAACCAAGTTTCACCAAAAACAAAAAAAAAGCAACAAAACAAAAAAGACTATTTTGGTAGTATCTTGGATATGAAGAAGTTTTAATGAGGCAGGCACAGTGGCTCACATTGTTAATGCTAGTATGGAAGGGAGAGACATGCAGATTCTGTGTGTTCAAGGCCAGTCTGGTCTACACAGGGAGTTTCAGGTCAGTAAGAGCTATATAGTGAAACAGTGAAACCCTGTCTCAAGAAGAAGTCATAGAGGAGGAAAAGGTGGAAGAGGAAGAGGAGGAGGAAGGAAAAAAATAGTATTGCAAGGTTAGGTAGATTAACTTGGAAATGAGCTTTAGCAGGCAGGCAAAGGGCAGGTTAACAATGCCAACTACAAGCAGATATTGAGAAGTTCCTGTGGCAAGAAGTACAGGGAGGAATCCCTTACCCAAAATGCTGGGGATGATTCCAAATGTCAGATATATTTCAGATTCTGGGATACCTGTATGTACACCTTGAGGTACCTTGAGTTTGGGACCCAGATCTAAACACAAATCCTGTGCCTTCCTCCTAGGTATGAAGGGAACTTCATCATCTCAGCATTCTGCCTATGTTTTGACCATCACATGAGGACAGATGGGCAGTGTTTGACCTGTGGCTCAGTAGAGTGGCACTTCAAATGTGTCAGATTTTAGAGACTCTGGAGTCTTAGATTTCAGATTAGGGTAACTCATTTTAAGCCAATACTTTTCTTTCATCTCAACCCAAGTTCTAACCAAGACTCGCATCTCCAAATGAAAATGCAAGATAGGAGTATTCCCATGCAATCCAGTAGTAACCATGTGCTTCAACTTACAATGACTTCTTGGAAAAGCAGCTGGGTTTTTGTTGGTTGGTTGGTTGGCTTGTTTGCTTCCTAATTTTGTTAAGACATCTAGGTATTGATCTAGGCAGTGAGGACACGATGGCAGAGAAATACAATCCACCAAGTTGTGGTGGCTCACACTATAATCCTGGCACTTCGGAGGCTTAGGCAAGAATATCCAGGCCAGCCTTAGGCTACATACTAGGGAGGGAGGAAAGAAGTGGGACAAAGAGGAAGGAGGAGAAAGGGAGGGAGAAGAGAGAGAGAGAAAGAGAGACCAGGAAAATGAGAAAGAGAAATAGGGAGGAGGTGAGGGAGAAAAAGGGAAAGGAAGGGAGAGGGAGGGAGGGAAGGGGACTCACCCCTCCCCTTTCTCTAGCAAAATTGGCATAGAAAAAATCCCAGAATTAATTTTAACAAGATTTTTCAAGTTATTTATATTCCATACGTTTCCTGTGTGTGTGTGTGTGTGTGTGTGTGTGTGTGTGTGTGTGTGTGTGTGTGTGGTTAAGTTTTATGTTTCCAAAATAGAGACAGACTGTACTATCACATTTGTTTCTATGTAACAAATCACTACACAGTTCTTGGTTTAACACAACACATCCTTATAATGTTAGACTTCCAGAAGATGGGTCTGAAATGGGGCCCCTGAGCAGTGAGGGAAGGAGGCCATTGTCCTCCTAGTCCCATAGAGAACCCATTTCTGTTTTGCATATTCTGGGGGCCTCCTGCACTCCCTGGCCTACAACCCATCCTTCTCCTCCCTGATCCACACAGCAGTGACCATGGGGCTCATCCCAGGGAATCACTGACACCCCCCCCACACACATACACACAAAGCTCCTTCTTACTTCAGGAGCCTTAGGATTATACTGGACCCACCTGGAGGATCATTCAAGGACAGCTGACTAGCAGCCTCGATCTCAGTTTCCATGTAACAACAAATTGTGGATTAGGCCATGGGAATGTTTAGGGTGGAGTGACATATTAGTAGAAATCAGGCCAGGCAGCCCAAGTGACATGCATGACCCCAGAGGGAAATTTAGAGCTACTACAAGATCCCTACGCCACTGCTCCCTCCTCCTGGGGACTATGTCTGCCCAGAGCAACCTGAACTGCCTTCTGGGGCATGTGCCTCTGCTCTTCCTGTTCCCTAGAGCAAGTGCTGTTTCTTGATATATCCTCACCCCCAAACTGTTCCAAGCTGAAGGTCTATGTTTCCCAGATATCTACACTTCATGGGAAAAACCCAGTCCCTTTCCTCTGTTCTATTCTGAGGGATCTCTTACTCTAGAATAATACAAAACGTTCTTTGAGTGGTAGTGACGGTGTCTTTGTCTGTGTCTTCTTTCTAAATTAGTGTTACCAATACATCCACGGAGCCATTCAGCCTCCTGCTCTTAAGTGCAAGAGATAGGGCTGTGTGTGCGCATGATGTAAATTCCTTGAGAGAAATCACTGGGTTTTTGTATGTGTGTGTGTTTTTGGTTTGGTTTTGTCTTCTAGGTTTAGAGAGTCAAGTCAGAGATTCATGCACGCTAAGTATGTGCTGTTGCACTCGCAACACCGTCATCAACCGTAAAGTCTGAGTAACTTGCTTTACATGGATGCTTGGGAACTTCAATGCAGAGAGCACATTCGGTGCTCTTTGACCCTGAAGACAAAGCTGGGCACATTCTGGGGCTGTGCACAGGGATTCACAGAGATTTTCTCTGGTTGAAGGTAAGTGAGGTCTTTGAGGTCTGGCTGGCCCAGCAGGCAGGGCAGGGGAGGTCATTCTGGCCCTGAGAGATCACCTCAAGGGGCCCTGAACAGCTGGCTCTTGGAGCACTGGGCTGGATTTTGATTCATGGAAATTGGAGCCAGATCTTCAGTTTTTGACAACAGTCTGTGGCCACACTAGGGCAGCATTTCAGCTGGCACTGGCCTGGGATGCAACCACCTCCCATTTGGCCACATGAAAAGGATTTTCCAGTTCTTGGTTCCTGCTGGAATGTTTTCCTGACCCTTGGGCTTGGAAGTATCTACTGACAACCAGCAACAGTAACAAGAGTTCCTCTCAGGTCACCATACCCCATCTTCCCACTGGGCTGTCTTCACCTTTGAGACACCTCAAAACTAAGCTGAATGAAGCACTGTTTACTAGTTGGAGAAATGGCTCAGTGAGGAAAAGCACTTTCTGCGCAAGCATGAGGACAGAAGTTTGGATCCCAGCACCCACATATACAGCAGGCTGGAGTCATGTGCACACCTCTAACTCTAGTATTGCAGTGCTATGAGGAGTCCAGACAAGAGGCCTGCTGGGCATTACAGCTGTCAGCACAGCTCCAGATTCAGTAAGAGACCCTGTGTTAAGGAAATAAGGTGGAGAATGTTGGAACAGGGCACCTGATATCCTCCTCAATGTAAATCTCTACATGGGCTTACAGAGGTATGAGCACCCACACACTTATGTGCACATAGACCACACACACACACACACACACACACACACACACACACACACACACAC
>CAJQZJ010000918.1:383229-414459 GCA_907164525.1 Lophiomys imhausi
GGAGTGGAGGGCTTCTAACAAACACTGGAGTGGAGGGCTTCTAACAAGCTCTAGAGTGGAGGGCTTCTAACAAGCTCTAGAGTGGAGGGCTTCTAACAAACACTGGAGTGGAGGGCTTCTAAAAAACACTGGAGTGGAGGGCTTCTAACAAGCTCTAGAGTGGAGGGCTTCTAACTCTGGAGTGCTTCTAACTCTGGAGTGGAGGGCTTCTAACTCTGGAGTGGAGGGCTTCTAACACTGGAGTGGAGGGGGTGAAGAGGAAGGAGATGAGGAACTTCACAGCTTTGTTAAAGTAACATCCTTCTGATTGTCTCAAGATTATTTGTTAGTCAACAAGAAAGCAACTAACAGCCTTAAGTCCTCTTACCCACAATTCCCTTCCTAGTGAACAAGGAGGCTGTGGGGAAGCTTGCCTCCCTCCCTTCTCCTAACCACCTGGGAAGGAAAAGGAAGCCAGAAGGCAAAACTAGAAGGCATTAGTAGATCATCAGACCTACCTTGGCCTCCTCCATCAGCTGCTGGACATAAGGAGCCTGTGTCGTGCCTGGATTGCAGCCAGGCACCACTGCTTGGACACACAGGGGAGAGAAACAGAAGGTCCATCTCAGCCCCCCAACAGAGACAGACATTTCGCCTTCCTGTGACTCACTGCAGTCATCAGATGAGACCCAGCCCAGGGGAAAGCTCAGTGGTGACAACTGGCCCACACCCTTCCTGCTTTCTCCTCTCCCAGCCTGCAACCCACCAGACCTTTTTCCTGGGAGGGGCTGGCAAACACAGCCTCTGCAAGGGATCTAGTGGGCATGCAGGCACTGGCTGTTGCTTCTGTTTCTCTTCCATCTAATGTCTGCATCAGAAAGGCCCCTGATGCCCTGGGACCACAGGCAGGTTTACAGTGTGAAAGCAGAGTGGATCAAGAAGGGTGGAGTTCAGTGCCAATCTAGAGTAGCCAAGAACGGGGCAGAAGGGGAAGTAATTGTAAGCAGAATATGTGGGTGCCACCTGTAGGGCTGACCCTGGGGACAGAAGAAGGAAGGTCAGCCCAGGGCACTGAATCAGAGAGGTGAGGGCATTCAGGCACTGTTGACAAATGCGGACTCATGTCCAATGACTACTATGCTGTCTCCGCAGAATAGGAAATGGGGGAGCTTGGTGATGGAAGCAAGCACCGTGAGCTCACAGGGCAGAGTGGGCAGGTTCAAAGGTCATGGTAAGAGCTTCCCATTAGCTACATTTATAATCAACTCCTAGAAATGGTCTCCCAAGCCAGCACTTACCCTGCAGGACAATTCTGTCACTTGCTCCCCTTCGGGAAGCTCCTCATGGTCACCTGCCTAGACTCATTTTGGCCTCAGGAATCAGCAGAGTCTGCCCCCTTGCCTGTGCCCAGGCCCCTGATCCCCAAGCCCTCTGCCCCACTGCCCGGAAGACAATCATAACGGAACAGAGACTATCACTTAGGAACCCTCTGTACAGCCCTCCACCAGGGATGGGCCGCAGAGACACAAGGCACCGTCTGCCTTCCTGACTGCTAAGGACATGACACCCCAAGGAGAAGGGTTTAGAGAAAGCTATTGAAAGCACGATCCAGGCCCTATACATCACAAACACAATGACCAGGCCAGCATTTTGAGTGATTTTAAAACAAACACCCCAAAATGTGCTTTCTTTGAGCCACCGATCAAGAAACAGTAGACTTCCTTTCTGGTTGGAATGAACGGTTGAATCATGCGGTTTGACCATCTCCCAGTTCGACCAGGTCCGTCTGCAGCAGCGCCCCTGTCTAAGCCACAGAGATACCTCCATCTGTGCCTATTCAGGCCAGGCAACCTTGTCAGCAGACTGGTCCAGAGACATTGGGTCTTCTGTCGCTGTGGTTATAGGCAGCTCCGCCATCCAACATGGGTGCTGGGAATTGAAGTCAGGTCCCCTGAAGAGCAGTACATGCTCTTAACCACTGAGCCATGTCTCCATCTGCATTTTTGTTTGTTTCTTTTTTACACACTCTACTCACTGACTTTCAGACCAATGTGCCAAATAAATAGATGCATATAGATTTAAATGAGTTGCCTTAACTACATATCAGTCACTAGGGGGAGCAATTGGAAGTGGGGCATAGATTGACAAAAATGTGGGGCAGGCACTGTAACTGTCCCGAATACTAAAATTGTGTCCACATATGAGAAAGACAATCTTTTAGGAGCACATATGTGATCTAATTGCAAACTTGCATGGCAGTTGAAAGCTCTGGAAAACATGGGACCCACAGGGTTCAGGGAAGGAATTCCAGCCTGAGAAAAACAACCAGCTTTCTGAGAAGATGGCTGGGAGTGGAGAATGGCACCTGGAACAGAGACAGCAGAAATCAGCTGTCTGGGGACTTACGTGAGCTAGGACTGGAGGCGGGCAGAGGGTGGATAATTATTAAGTTTTATGCAATGAATGTGAGATGAAAGGCTTGGGGGTTGGAGGGTTTGCCTAGCATGAGGAATCCAGAGTTTGATCCTTGACACTGAAAAAAGATTCTGTGAGATTACAATGAGCCCTTGTGCTTTGCCAGGCTATACAATACAGAAATTCTCCCATGCTCTCTAAATGCAAAGACGACACACAGAACAGACATGGAGGGGCAGGCCTTGGGATGAGCATTAAAGGTGTTACCCTGGGAGCGTAACTCAGTGAATGGGCAGATGGCTCCCTAGGTTTTGTCCCCCAACACGGGAGGGACAAACAGACAAACACAGAGAGGTGCTTAGGCAGGTAGTACTTTAATCCCCAGGTACATCTACCTAGATGAAAAAACATATTTTATAAAAGTATGTAGGTTGTTGAAAATCCAATAAACCTCCCCCTGACCTCACCTCACATAACTAAATCATGATGGGGCTGGTTAGCGGTGCAGCAAACAGTGCGGTTCTCCGTAAGGGAGGACAGCTCCACGCTCAGTGTTCTGCCTTTGTGCCACTGGTGTAGCAGCACAGCACAATGGTGAACACAGTCATCACCTCCCACCCTGCCAGTCAAGAAGAGAATTAGCCATCCCTGGGTTTCTCCTTCTGTTTTAGGAAGCAGCCATGTCCAGTGTTAGAACCTAAGAGGAAGAGAGTGAAGAGCGGGAGGGACTAAATCTCAAGCTGGAAGACCCATGTTTGTGATGTAGAGACCCAGCCTGAACTTAAGCTGCCCTTCAGAGGACCTCTAGCTTAATGCCCCTCTGTACTCCTTGACCTACTACAGGAGAGGTGAGGCAGAATATCTGTAATTCTCTAGATATTTTTTTCCTACTGTGAGGTTGGTTACTTATTTATTTGTTTGTTTGTTTATTGTACTGGGGATTGAACCTAGGGCCTTCAGCATGCTGAACATATGAAGCTGTACTCTCCCACTGAACTATGTATGCCTCCTGCCCCAGCAGGTAACTTCTATTATGACCAAACTTGTCTTCACTGGCTTGCCATAAGTCAGCCTCATTTGAAACATTTGGGATCGGCTACTGCAAGCAACTCAGTTGCCTCAATGTCTGCAATTACAATTCCCTCTCTCGCTTTGGCAGGATATGTGCAGCCCATATTGCCAATAACTCACCCACACATGCCAAGGAAGCATGGATACTCAGAGACTGCAAGAGATGTCCCTGAGCAGGAACACAAAGTGTCAGTTAGCCTTCCTTCATCTGGGCAAAAGAAAGCAGATCTATTTACAACAGGTTAACAATTCCCCCATGGGCACATTGGACGTGTCCAAGATATGAAAGAAAAATAAAAAGTACAAGGTGTCAAGATGGCTCAGTTGCTGCCAAGCCCGTGAGTTCAAGTTCAGCACCTGGGACCCATGCGGTGAAGGGAGAGAACCCACTCTCAAAGGCGAACTTCTGATCACCACACCCCAAGATAAACCTGCACTGTCTCGAGCATGCACATGAACATGTATACACACACACACACACACACACACACACACACACACACACACACACACCATAAATTTAAAATGTAAATATATAAATAAAAGCACCACATCTTGAAAAAATATTGTAGCACTGGCAGATTCAGGTGTGGCTGTTGTACCACCAAGAGCCCACCTGCTCTAGGGATAATCAATTGCTTTGTTCTTGGGACAGGGCTGTGGCTCAGGCACGCAGCTGCAGAGGTCAAAGTTCACAACTGAAGGTGATCAAACTCAAAGTGGGGCACAAAGGGTGACCAACCACCCAGGATGCCATTCAGAGTCCCTCCTGGGTTTCTGCCTTGTTCCTCAGCCTGCTGGACAGCCCCACATCTCAACCTCCATTGCCCATCTCGTAGCAGCTCTGACAGTCTTCCTTCCACTTTCCTTCATGCTCCCCTCTGCTTCTTACCACTGAGAGCTGGCCTTAGCCTGTTTTCCCATTTACAGGAACAACAAACGGCACTGAAGCACCAATGTGGAGATGGAATTGGGACACATGTCTGAGATGTTCTTTGCAAAACATTGCTTTCTTATGAAGAGGTCTGCAGAAGGTGGCTCCAAAGCAAAAATCTGAAAGTGTACAGATGCTTGGCTGCTCATAGGCAGGTTATATTTGGGTATATTCAAATACTCCCACACTATGGACCAAAGTACTGGAAAAGATAGATCTGAAGCAGAAAACACTGTGGCTGCAACACACATGTAAATACATGCAAGGCAGCAATGACGAAGCAAGAGAAAGTGCCTACGTGCTATGTGGAGATGAGAGATTTGCAGATACATCCATCCTTGGGACCATTAATGCCGATTAGCAACTCTACAAGATCTAGAATCAATCACCTAGGAGAAAGCCTCTGGCATGTCTGCAGCAGGATAATCGGAACTAAGCTCCTTGAGGTGGGAAGACACACTCTGAACACACATGGATGGCACCACTCCTGGGGCTGGGGTCCTAGACGCTGTAAAAAGTCAGCTGAGCATAAGCAGCCACCACTCTCTGCTTCCTGACTGCAGATGCAACATGACCAGCTGCCTCAGGCTCCTGCCACCTTGATGCCCTCGCCCCAATGGACTGTACCCTCAAACTGTGAGGCAAAATAATCCCTCCCTTCCTTACATTGTTTTTTTTTGGGGGGGTGGTCAGGTGTTGTTCTCACAGCACAAGATATGTAACTAGTATCATGTAAAAGGTAAAAGAAGAGGTTGGTTAATATCTCCTCCATTCAAGGATTCTGTGCCAATACTGAGAAGTCCCTTTTGGGTCTAAAACATTCAACAATCTAGAATCACAGACAGTTCTGACACAAAGGGATTTTGTCTCAACCTTCTCAGTTTTCAAATCCGTAAATGTATGCCCCCAAAACCCCAAGAAATTTATCCCAGGTGGAAGGGCTAGCCATTGGCAGAACAGGGTAGGGCCAGATCTGCCCACTCATGGGCCACCGGTTTCCTAACACTGCAATCTCCTTATTCATTGTCCATGATCCAGCTCCTTACAGTTAGAAGCGGCTGGGAGAAGCATGTCTTCCAAACATTCAGCTCTCTGCCAATGACCAATCATCTCATGACTAAGGTTCTATTCAGAAATACATCCATCTGTACCAGCTGTTGTCTGGTAGTGCAAGCCCTGTGCCTCCATTGCAAACAATACCTTACCACCCTTACCACCGATACAGAGCTGCATGATGTTAGCAGAACAATGCTGGTGAACTTTCCAGGAAGGTACAACCGTGACACACGGAACTGAGCGGTATTATAGGGATGTGTTTGTATAATACAACAGCCTAAAGCAAGTGACAAAACAAGGCATTTCACAATGATTTTAATATTAAAGATTCTAAAGGATTCCAAAGACAAATGACCTGAGCCTCGGATGTTCCTGTTAACACCGCCCATCTTTCTGACATGATAGTCATGCCAGGTGTGATGGGAAAGGGACTAGAAAGCCAGGTGTGAGGGTGCACACCTGTCATCTCAACACCTGGGAACTAGAGACAAGAAAATAGCCCCAGGTTAGAAAGCAGCCTGAGTTACATAGCAAGACTCTGTCTCAGAAAACAAACACATAATAACAAGCAATTATGCAAAAAAAACCAGAAACCAATAGACAAACAAAAAGTGTTACAATGTAATGGCTGAATTAAGAACTAAAAAAAAAAAAAAAAAACCTTAAATTCATATTGATCTAATAATTTAGCAAAATTGTCCCTAAGGCCAATAGGTAGAAGTCCTTTTTTTTTTTTTTTAAGGAACTGGACAGATGGTTCAACAATAAAATCTTTGTTGTGCAAACTTGAAGACCAGATTTCAGATGCTTAAAATCGAGGTAAGTAAACGCCCACAGGTGTGGTGGCCTACCTGTAATCCTGGCAGAGAAAGGGGACCTCTGGAGCAAGCTGGCTCCTTAGATTAGTCAAATGATCGACCCTCGGGGTCAAGTGGGATATCTCTCTCAATACATAAGGTAATGAGAGAGACAACCACTGTCAACTTCTGACCTCCACAAGCACTCACACATGTGACTACACAGTTATACACATAAACCCATGCACATATACACAGAAGAAAGGCATATTTGAATTCATCATGTTAGGTCCCAAACCCAGGAAAAATGGCTGAGGTGTGTATTTAACAGATCAAAGTGAACCTGGATGTCAGTCAGGCTCTCCCAGCATCCCTCAGTCCCTACCTGTTACAAGGCATGGCTGGCATACTCCACCCCCTACCCTACACTTCTCCAGTCTAGGTGTTGGGTTGGGCTGTCCTTCCCTATATAATCCAACCATTCTGGTTACCTGATCTTTTTTCATCTACTCTTTACCCTCTTGGTCTCTTGGTCTGGCTCTCCCCTCTTCCTTCTCACTTCTCCTCACATGACTCAGGGTCACATCCACTCTGGACTCTCCCAGATATCCTTGCCTCTCTGGTTGTGCTCTTCCACATATCTATAATAAACTTCCTCTTCCACCATACCTAGGAGCAGTTATGTCCTCTTTTTTAATTTCCTTTTTTCATTGATAGTATAAGAAAAATCTTGTCTTGTTTTTTTGGGCGGGTGCGGTTGTCTGTTTATTTATTTTTTCAAGACAGGGTTTCTCTGTGTAGGCCTGACTGTCCTCGAAACTGCCCTGTAGACCAGGCTGGCCTTGACCTCAGAGACCTGCCTGCCTCTGCCTCCTGAGTGCTGGGATAAATAGCATGCATCACTACTGCCCCATGGGAAGTTTTTAAACTGTCCAAAAATTTGCCATGAAAATAATCAACCCTTGATATCTGAGCTGGTCACTTTGAAAGCTGGGTTTGACTTCCTTCCAGAACTCATTAAGCACACTCAGATCCACACCTGTAACAATAATTGCCTAAATGTTGTTAAACATAAACTAAAAGGAAATTATTTTCAAATTTTTCAGTTTAGTTTTTCAAGACAACATCTAAGGTTTTTTTTTTTTTTTACCCTCCAACATATTGTGAAGTCATGGTCCCCATTTAAGTAGATCACCAGTGGCCCTTTTCTGGTTTTAATTATCCTCAGATAACAAGAACATGCTGTAGAGGCCCTGAGAAGAATTCTTTAAAGTATAAATCAGTACTTTGGACTGTATTTATGTCATTTTGAACCAATGCACATTTTAGAAACAGGAGCGCCCGATTCAGAGCATGTTGTAAGTACAAGGAACATCATGTCTTACTTTGTCCTTGACATCAGAAATAATGTATTTTAGTTGATACAAAATAAAAATAAAAGTAACAACACAAATGACTGCTTGTCTCAATTTTTCTATAAAGTGTCAAATATGAAATGTTTACACAATCTTGAATACTCAGTTCTGACATCCCATTGTATTTGAACAAAGTTCCTCCTTTGATTGTTAATACTCCCTTGGTTTAAGCTCTGGAACCTTACCTGTGTGATAATAGTCTCTCATTTAAACTCTGGGGCGTTCCCTGTGTGTTAATAACAATTACTGGTTTTGGTTTATTTGGTTTGGTTTGATTTTTTGAGACAAGGTCTCTCTGCAGCCTATCTTCCTTGCTTGTTAATCATTGCTGATTTAAGCACCAAGACCTTCCTTGTGTGGTAACAGCCTCTGGCTTAAGATCTGAGACCTTCCTTGTTAGTTAGCAGCCCGTCTTAAGGGCAGGAGTTTCATGATTGTTGACAGTCTCAGATTTGCATACCATCCTTAGCTTCATCACTTGAGTCTGTGTGACTTCTGGCCTGAACTTCACCTGAGAATAATCAAATTCACTGAGTTTTCCTATATTCAAAATATTTATTATGTAGAAATAGTTAATATTCTGAGCTATCCAGCAGTCATTTGGATAATGAAAGCTATTCCTGAATCAGAAATTCAAGGCTTCATTTTAGAAGCATCAATTACTCAGGGGACATTTTCTTGCAGAAGGGAAGGAGTAAAAGAATAGTTTTCCAATTAAATAAAACTGCAGCATTCCACAGCGAAGAGGTAACTTCTTGTACATTTCAATCTGCACCAGAATTAGAATTCTAAGCAACTAACCATGATTTACCCTTAAAGAGGACAACAAATAATTTCTAAAGATTCATTTGGCATGGGTCCTCCAGCACTTCGGAGCTCAAAATGATAAACAAGTTTTGACTGAATTATTACTATTCCCATCTCAGAGATCATGAACAAAGTAATTCAGTCTTCCTGACAACTTCACTCCTCTCTCCATGAGTGACTCAAGGCTGGTACCTCCTAGACTTCCTAGGACAAGCTCCCTTCATCCCCAGGGCATGAACTGCTGCCCCAGGAGGGCGCAGGAGGCTGAACAGCAATTCTGAGATTTCTGCCCATTCTACTCTAGGTGTGTGCTTGCACTGTCTCCACACCGTGTCTGCAGCAGGAAGACAAGCAAGCCCCAACTCCCCTTTGGCAAGACTGGAGGCTTTCTATCTGAGCCATCCTGTTCAGCTCCCCTCCCCAGGATGCCAGCAGCAGGCAAGGTGTCAGTAAGCAAGTGAGGGACCAGGGGCCCCAGCTCAGCGCACCCAGTGCATCCCCCACCAACCTCGGGTAGAAGGCTAAGCAGCAGGAATGTGGGCACATGCCTACAATCAGTTCTTGAGCAGCAGCAATGGGAGAATCAGAGCTTAGAGGCAGCTCGGGCTTGGTAAAAGACATTTCCACACCAGGCAACTTCAGAAACCATAGGAGACACATGAACAAAACCATGAATTTGGTTCCTCGTTTGGGCAAATCTACATGCAGTCACATTAAAACTTCCTCAAAGTGATGATGTATTCTTCCAGTTATCACATCTCCACAGATGGTGTGGGGCAGTGGGCCAATTCCCCTGGCTGTGCTGGGCAGTGGCCATGTGCACAGAGGAGGCAGGGTGTAGCACGGACTGTGGTCTGTCACCCCTTACACCAGATAAATTTCAAGCCCTCTCCAAGCACCTTTCTTCATCAATAAAACAGGCATAGAAGCAAAGTCATAGATTTTTATGTGTGTTTTATCAGCATATATTAATTATACACAACAATGGTTTTCATTGTGACATTTTCATGTACATATATATATATATATATATATATATATATATATATATATATATAACATATTTCAGTTGAATTCCCCTCCATTACACTTTCTTATCCCCTCTACTCCTGCTGATCCCCTATCCTCTTCTTCTTCCTACTTGGTCCTCCTTCTATTCCCATGGCCTTGTGTGTGTGACCCAGTGAGTTTCATTAGGGTTGCTTATGGACATGGGTTAGAGGTCATTCACAAGAGCATGGAGACCTTACCAGTGGCTTCATCACTCAAGAAAATGTCTCTCCATCCCCCCAAGCCCCAGCAACCACAAACCACTTATAAATTCTCAAGGAGAGGAAGGGCCACAATCACCCACCACTACCTTTTAACTGCCTTTAATTGCCTATACTCCTCCTTAGGGACCAGAAGAGTCTTGTGAGCAATTCATCACTATCTCAGAAGGTTGACAGGCCCCATGTTGTGCGGGTCTTTTGACAGGCAATACAATCGCTGTGTACAGATGTAAACAGACAGACAGACACACACTCAATGACTACAACACTCCATCCCCATCCTCCTGCTATAGCCTTCAGTGAGAACATCAGCAGGGCCTTTGTGTTTCTATAGCAAGAAGAGAAAGAACATTCCTACTTGAATCTTAAGTGAGTGGCATTGCATGTTCCTGCTAATTCAAATGAATCCTTTCTACTAAATACTATCACTAAGCATTGGTTTTTGCAGCACTAGGAATACAGAGAAGAAGTACTTCTAAATACAGTACTGTAAAATTCTTTTTCTTAACAAGGACTTCAGAAAATATAGTCTGCTAATCACTAAGACTGACAGACATTTGGGAGGCACAGGGCCCACTAAGAGCTGGTCACATGCTAACTCTTCAATCCTCCACATAATCCTAGAGGGTACAAGCTGTCCTCATGCCCTTTACAAATCAACACACTGAAATGGATAGATACACTTAAGGAGCTTGCTCAAATGTGGTTAGCTTTGGTTTGATATGTTTGTTTGTTTGTTTGTTTGTTTGTTTTTTGTCAACTTGACACAAGCTAGAGGCATCCTGACAGAGAAAACCATGGTTGAGAAAAATGCTTCCATAAGACAGGCCTGTAGCAAGAGCATGGTTCATCTTTTTTTTTTTTAATTAATGATTGATGGGGAGGGGCCCAGCTCACTGTAGCTGATGCCACCCCTGCATATGGTCCTGGGCTGTATAAGAAAGCAGGCAGAACAAGCCATGCAGAGCAAGCCAGTGAGCAGCATTCCTCCATGGCTTATACTTCAGTTCCTGTCTCCAGTTCTTGCCCTGGCTTCTGTCAGTGATGGATTGTGATCTGAGAGATGAAAGCTAGAATAAACCTTTTCCTCCCCAAAGGAAAGGGTTTTGCTTTTGATCGTGGTATTTATCACAACAGAAAGCAAATGAGGCCAGTGACAGAGCCAGCACAGAATTCACATGAGGCTGTATTTAGGGACTTAGGAGGAAGAATAAAGGTAGGCAGGGAAGAGAAGAATAGTCTAGAAAATGTACATGTGAGCACGCACATGCGTGCGTGTACACACACACAAACACACACAGAGAGACAAACACAGACACATACACCACCACTACCCCAGCAGCAGCAGCAGCAGCAAGGGAGAGAAACTGTCAACAAATCCCACGTATTGAAGTCTTGATTTTCAGATTTGTGGCACTGCTAGGAGGTGGCAAAACTTCCAGGACATAGAGCTCAGCAGGAGGAAGTCAGGTCACTGGGGGGGGGGGGTGCGTCCCTAAAAGCAATACTGGGACACCAAACAGTCCTCTTGCATTGCTTTCCAGCAGCCATGAGGTACGCAGCCCCCTCTACCACATTCTCCCTCTGTGATCTCCTGTTCTGCCAAATCACCATTTACTGAGACCTCTGAAAACATGTGCCAAAAGTAACCTTTTCCCTTTAGAAAATAGTTTATTTCATGTATTTTGTCACAGTTGACCAATCACCAAATATATCCTCAGTGGTTAATTCACCTAGAGATTCCTGGAGAAAGAGGAAAGGGGAGATGCCAGAGCAGGATCGGGATGGGATTCATGCAGAAATGCAAAACTTGGAAGCAGGTAAGTCAACAGCCTAGCTCTGCCAAGACAGGGTAGGCAAGTCCTTCATAATTCCTGCTCTACAATCAATGTCTGTCAGAGAAACGGGGCCAAATGGCTGAAGATTGATGCTGTAATGTATGGGGAGAAAATGGGAACTGTCCAGGCAACCTCTGGTATGTCATTTCTTAGTTTTGGAAGCTGCAGGCCCTGTACTTCCTATAAAATCAGATATATTTATCCCTCTCAGGTCTCTGAGGTGGTTGAAGAATAGATAGCTAGAGTCTCATAGTTAAATTTTGAGTTGTTTAGGAATCAAGAGGGTGTTCTGGATCTAAGAAGATGTTTTTAAAATTGTGATGCAAGTTAGTATGAAAGCTGAGTTAGATATAGAACTTTAAACACATGGAGATGGTTAGATAGTAGAATGTTAAAATCGGGGCCAAATATATATGGACTGGACATTGGGAATGTATGCTAAGCCCTATAACTCTCATAATTGTGGCCTATTTATTTCTGTTGTTTTGTATTATATTTATTGTTATAAGAGAAAGAACCATTTGTTGGACTGAAAGTGGGAGCTGTTGGGGGGAAAAAGATATACCTTAAACTTAAAAAAACAGGGTAGACGATGGGGGGTTGAGGGGGAAGAGGGTGGGAGGGTGGGACTGGAGGGGGGATTAGGGAGGGGATTGTGATTGAGATGTAATTTGAAGAAATAAAAATAATTTATTTTAAAAAAAAGACAGGCAAGGGAATATACCACTGGGGAATAGCATGGTGTGTCAGATGCAACCCAGAACCTGCTGCTGATTGGACCACAACCCCATAAACAAGAAGCCAGTGAACTCCAGGCCTCTTTTGTCCCTAGTAACAGCCACTGCTGCCAAAACATCTGTCTTAAATAGTAATGCCTTGCAGTGTGTAAGAAGCCAAGGTATTGGAACTAGCTGCTCACAGAATACATATATGTGATCTATGAAAGCATGTTACCAACATTAACCAAACTTTCATTCACCATTTAATAGTAGTCCTTATTTGAAGGGTAAAACTAAGAGATTGAGTGTTTTGTGCCAAGTTACAGGGGAACTGAATGGATGGATGGATGGACGGACGGACAGATGTATGGATAGATACATGGATGGATGGATAGATAGATGGGTAGGGAGGTAAGTGGAATGATGGATGGATGGATGGATGGATGGATGGATGGATGGATGGACAAATGGACAGATGGATGGATATATGGATGGAAAGATGGATAGATACATGGATGGATGGATAGATAGATGGACATAGCACATACAGCTGAAATTCTATTGTCTAGACACTACAAAGCTAAGGGGTCCCTGAGGTTCCTACCCATACTTATCACCCACAAAACTTAAGTCCAAGTGGATCAAAAACCTTAACATAAGGCTTGACACACTAAATCTAACAGAAGAAAGTGGTGAAAAGCCTTGAACTCATTGGCACAGGTGACATCTTCCTGAACAGAACACTAATAGTGCAGGCTCTAAGACCAACAATCAATAAATGGGACCTCATGAAACTGAAAAGCTTCTGTATGGCAAAAGACACTGTCATTAGAACAAAACGGTAACCTACAGATTGGGAAAAGATCTTCACCAACCCCACATCTGACAGAGGGCTAATATCCATAATTTACAAAGAACTCAAGAAATTAAATGCCAGGAAATCAAATAATCCAATCAAAAAATTGGGAACAGAGCTAAACAGAGAATTCACACAGGAGGACTCCCTTAGGGCTGAGAGACACTTGAAAAAATGTTCAGCATCCTTAATCATCAGAGAAATGCAACTCAAGACGACTCTGAGATTCCATCTCACACCTATCAGAATGGCTAAGATCAAAAATTCAAATGACAGCACATGCTGGGGAGGGTGTGGAGAAAGGGGAATGCTGGTGGGAGTGCAAGCTTGTACAACCACTATGGAAATCAGTCTGGCGAAATCTTAGAAAACTTGGAATAGCTCTACCTCAAGACCCAGCCATACCACTTCTGGGTATGCATCCAAATGATTCCTCACCAAATCACAAGGCAGTTTCCTCATCTATGTTCATAGCAGCCTTATTTGTAATAGCTAGAAACTGGAAACAACTCCAATGTCCCTCAACCAAAGAAAGGATTTAAAAACTTGATACATCTACACAATGGAATACTATTCAGCTATCAGAAACAACGAAGTCAGGCAATTTGCAGCCAAATGGATGGAACTGGAGAAGCTCATCCTGAGTGAGCTAACCCAGGCTCAGAAGGATGCACATGGCATCTATTCACTTATAATCAGATTTTAGCCATATAGTACAGGATAACTATACTACAACCAATGCACTAAAGGGAACAGGAACATAGACTTTGTTACTTGTCAATGAGACACTTTGCCCTAGTGGTGCTGCCTTGTAGGCCCCCAGTCTATGAGGAGGCTCATGGCCCTCATATGACTGCTGAACTGGGGGGGGGGGCTGATATGTAGGGACACTCCACTCTGGAGGAGTGGGATAGAAGGGGGAGGGGTACAGGGTGGGAGGGCGGGACTGGGAGGGGTGGAAAGAGGACACTGTGATGGAGATGTAACCTGAAGTAATAAATAAACATTAAAAAAAAAGAATGTCAGCAGCATTCCATCCCCACCCCAAGGAGAGACCTCTAAGAGCCGTGCTGTGACCTCTGCTCCTAGTAAGATAACATAAATGAACATGAGAGGACCCAAAGCAGACAGAGGCAGAATGAACTTGCTCCACCATGGCAGCTGAAGAGCTTGATGCCCCATTGGCAGAACTAAAGTAGAAGGGAAAGAGAAGGAAGAGTCCAGAATCTGAAGATCTGGAGATGAGAAATGAATGACCATTGTGCAATGGCCATGAGCCACAGAGTCTAACGGGCAGAGAGGCACAAGAAACTGTCATTTGTGCTACAGATTGCTCCCCACACAAACCCCATTTTGCACACACCATACAACTCCTGGCACTTCTTAGGGCAGAACTTACGATTCCCTGATAAATTGGTTCCCCAGGAGCAGAGAATATGACCTTTCTGGAAGTCAAGAGAGATGTGGGGAGCCACAGCCACAGAAACAGACCAGGAAGGAAGGCAGCACTGCAATGTGGGGTTCCCAAGGCCTAAAACCACAGCAGTGAAAAACACGCACAATGGAGCTATGTATGGAGGGGCATCCCTGCAATCCCAGCACTTAGAGACCAGAGACCGAAGAAGGAAAATCATGACATCAAGGCCAGGCTGGGCTCAAAAGCCACAAATGTGGATATCCACTAGCTAAAATGCAAATTTGAAGTTCTCGAAGCCCAAGAACCTCTGTATCCCCAAAGAGGAAACTACTGTGTAAATGATCTCACTGGGAAAAAGCAAAGTTTGAAAGAAAACAAATCACAAATTTCGCATTTGTGAAATGCAGGTGGTTAGCCTCACCAACATGAAAGGCAAGGACTAGCACACCAACCAATTTGCTGAGCTGCTCAGTTGTGCTTCTGAAAGCCTTCCACACCAGGGAGCCAGGCAGTGACTCTCCATGAGATTCAGGCAAAGTTAAGCTAGCCCAGCTGCGGGCAAATGCAGCCAACAGATGACATAAAACAAGCAAGCGAAAGCCCATGGATTTTAATGTGCTGCAAACAATCTGAACAAATGTTTGGATGGGCTGGATCTGCTCATACCTCTTTTTTCACCAAAGGCTGGATAAAAGAGTAGGTTTTTAATATTTCAACAATTGTTATTGGGTACCTTTGATTCTAAAGGTAGCCCAAGACACACTGAAGCCAACTAACTGATCTGGATGATTTGCTAATATGACAACGGGGTGTTGGCCAAGAAACAGATGAAGTTGAAACGTCACACAAAAGAACAGAAGCCAGACTGGGTCCATCCGGGTCTCAGCTGCCCAAATGCAGAAGCACGCTCTCCCCCTCCCCTGCCCTAGGTGGTTCCGGCTCAGCTTCCTAGGGGCTGTGGAAATAGTTAACTATGATGAAATCCAACATAGCAGGGAGTAGTTTCCATTCTCTTCCTTCCCAGCATCATTCAAGATGACTTTAGAAGCTCGGATGGTTCTGACCTTCCAGACTCTGTCTTTAGGAGGAGAGAGGAAAGATGATACAGTACTGAAGCCACAGGTAAAGCAAAAAGCAACAGGCCAAAGATGCAGCTGCCTCCTACAGCAGACACAGCCAAGACTGAGCATCTTGGTGGATCCACAGCCAAACCTCGCTTGCTGCACAGTTAAGGAACTTGAATTGGGTGAAGGTGCTCATAAAAACGAAGAGCCTCTGGCAACACTTAAGCAAGGTGTGAATTCAAAAAGAATGTCACACTCTTCACTGAGAGAGTCCCATATTACTCACTGAGGGGATACTTCCTTTCAAATCCAACCTCAGGCCATAGTTGTGATTTCAGGAACATCTCAGAGCACACATATGCAAACTAAGATGGCCACAATGTCACTAGGCAAAACCCTATTATAGACTGCCATCACATATGTGGTATACACGCGCGCGCACACATGTGTGTGTGTGTGTGTGTGTGTGTGTGTGTGTGTGTGTGTGTGTAGCACAAGATGTATCTCTACACACATGCTCTAAAATACCAAATTCAGCACCCTCTCACCAGGAAGATATACTTACTGAACTGCTCCACCCAGAGACCTTCCAGGAGCTGGACACTGTCACAGGAGTATCCAAATGCCCTCAGTGAGTCCCTTCCCATGGCTTACAAAGCTCTGAAGAAATGATTTTAGGTCCTACTTTCCATTGAGACAGCACTGGGCTGCCTGTCCCCACGTACAAATCACAAGCTCATTCTGCTAGGTTATTGAGTACTTAACTTTGTTGCATTTGAGAAGCAGAGTACTTGAGCCTGGAAGTTCAAGGCTCAGCAGACTGTGACCAGGAGAAGGGAGGACACAAATTGCCGACACTGCTGGCTCTGAACCATTCTTGTCCTTGCAGTCCAGTCCTTTGGCCTGCCATCTTCACTGAGGCAGGGCTGCAGCAAGCATGGATTCATGGGTCACCTCTGCCTCCAAGGAGACATGTGTCACTACTGCTGGCTTTATGCTTCCTTTCATTTAGGAATTCTCCCTGTCTCCACCAACCTGCCCTACCCAACCCCCTTCTCTATCCACAATAATATGCATGTGAGCCAGACTGAAGAATTTCCTTCCTCAAGGTGTCACTTCATAGCACAAAGAAAAGGGACATCTCTCTCTCTCTCTCTCTCTCTCTCTCTCTCTCTCTCTTCTTCTTCCTTTCTTTCACCAAAGAAGCATAAATAATCCTCCTACTTCCAACCACTTTTAGTTATTTGCTTTAAGTTGCCTTTAAGTCTCTAATTTGGGAGGTCAGGAAGCTAAGCTCGTAATGATCAGTTGCCCACCAGTGCTCTGGCTCACACTCGTGGCACATAGGTCCCAGTGATCATGGTTGCCTAGGTTACTTTTCAGATACTTGAAGGCTTTTTTCTTTTGTTGAAACCACTGATTCTTCATTTAGCCCTCTGCAGGTGCTGCAAGGAGTGACCTCCTGACACCAGAGAGCCCAAAGTCCACCCTCATCTCATGAACCCCACATGGCCACCTTACCACCCTGCTTCTCTGTCCCACAAACATGGCCACAGCCTATCCTCAGGGACACAAGACTCTGAACCTATTCTCTCTCTGCTGAATGCTCAACCACCTCATGGATAGGCTAAGCTCTAGTCCTTCAGAAAAATCAGTATTCCATGTGGCATTATGGAAGGAGGCAAACCCAGCCTGGGTCCCCAACAAAAGCTGGCATAGCCCTGCAATCCCAGCAACTTGGGACACCAGGACAGGTTTACAGACCATTTAAAGCCAAACTGGCTAAAAAGTGAGTTCAAGGTCAGCCTTGATAACTTAGTGAGACATTTTCACTAAGTAAAAACAGGTTGGAAATGACATTGGTCGGTAGTAGAGTGTCTGTCTAGTGTACGAGGTCCTGATTCAATCCCTGGTAAAAGAGGGGGAGGAGATGAGGAAGAGGAAGAAACAGAAGCCACAAGAGCTGCTGGTGGCCATCCTTCAGGACATCCAATGAACCTAGGGAGCTTCTGATTCCCAACTGAGGCTGGCTTCTTCCTTGAGTCTTCCTGTCAGAGCTATCAACCAACTCCACGCTTTCCTTAAGGTAGTATGACTCTGGGAAGTGGGAGATATGCAGAAGTCACACTTCTTTCTTTCTTTCTTTCTCTTTCTTTTTTTTTTGTATCTCTCTTTATGTATGAGTGTTTTGCCTGTATGTATGTGCAGCATACACATGCATCACCCACAGGGACCAGAAAAAAGGGTGTTGGGTTCCTGGAACTGAAGTTATAGATGCTTGTGAGCCACCATGTGGATCCTGAGAATCTAATCCAGGTCCTTTGGAAAGGCAGCCAGTACTCTTTTTTTTTTTTTTTTTTTCTGTAGGTTTTTCTAGACAGGGTTTCTCTGTGTAGCCCTGGCTGTCCTGGAACTCACTATGTAGATCAGGCTAGCCTTGAACTCACAGAGATCCCCCTGCCTCTGCCTTCTGAGTGCTGGGATTAAAGGCACGCACCACCACGCCTGGCTGAGGTCATGTGCTTCTTAACAATGTAAAGCAAGTGCCTTTAAACAAAAGACCAATGATACACATACTCACAGGCACTCTCTCTCTCTCTCTCTCTCTCTCTATGTCTCTCTATCTCTCCCTCTCTCTCTATCTCTATCTCTCCCTCTCTCTCTCTATTTATCTCTATCTCTCCCCCCTCTCTATCTCTATCTCTCCCTCTCTCTCTCTCACAGGCACATACACACTCACACATGTGCACACACACACTCATAAACACACACAGACACACACTCACACACATAACATCTACTGATAAACCAAAAAAGTATGCAATAATATATTTCCTATCAAAACATTCCTCATTTGTATAGGAAATAATTCAGCATAAGTACATTTATGAAACAATTACATTTTCAAGAAATCATTCTAACTTTTTGGGGGGATGGGGGTGGGACAGGGTTTCTCTGTGTATCCCTGGTTGTCCTGGATGCACTTTACAGATCAGGCTGGCCTCAAAACTCACAGAGATCCACCTACCTCTGCCGATTAAAGGCATGTGTGCACCACCAAGCCCAGCATTCTAACTTGACACTGATATGTTATAAGTGTTGTTATTACTATTATTATTGAATGTCATTACTAAATATCATAATTACAAGTCTCCATGTTACCTATCGTTGACATTCTAAAAAAATTGGAAGATGAAATAAAAATGTTTCTTTGTTTGAGACAGAGCTTTACCTGGAAAATCTAGTATTTTTTAATGACTGGTCTGATATTAGGCAAAACAGAATAGCCTGTAGAAAAAGACAGAGAGCCAGTGAAGAGTCTCATGGTAACACCTCATGGTAACAAAGATTTCTACAGAGTATAACATAATTTTTGAATAGCTGTCACATCGCAATAAGAAAAACTGTTGGGATACTCTTGTATCACTCAGTGATAAAGTGCTTGCCTGGCATGTGCGAGATCCTAGGTGACTATCCCCAACACTGCCCACAAAACAAAGAAAAAATGAAGGGGGAGAAAACTCCACACCCCAGAGTCCAACCAGAGGTCTTTTCTTACTGCTGATTTGGCCCACAGAGTCCAAGGGAACCCTGAAGCTCGCCTAACTGCTGAAGAAACCAGCATGCTCATTGCATAGCCATGCAGAGCAGGTTCCACCTCCTGGACTCAGTCCCTGGATACTGAGGGCAGCTGAGTGACCAGAATATGAGCTCACACCATGGTTGATGGGGAATTTTCAGATGGGGCAGAAATTCTCAGTAAAATCATCCAGTGCCTGAACTATGGCAAGGCTTTGTGCCTGGGCTCCCTGTTCAAGGACAAGGACCCAAGTTCAGATCCCAGCATCCACATTCAAAACCCAGGTGTGATCACACAAGGTCAGGAACCCAGGTAGCCTGGCCACTAGGGGACCACCAGGTTCAGTGAGAGACCATGTCTCAAGAACTAAGGTAGAGAGTGACTGGGGAAGACACCAAATGCCAAGCCCAGGCTGGCCATGAACACAGACCACACAGCGAAGGGAAAGATCACTGCGGTGATGGTGAAATGAATCCTAAGCCATGAGCCCACAGCCTTTGCCCTTGGGTGACTCTGGACTCTCTGCTCCCAGGCAGGTCGCCCCTCACAGCTGTTCCCTGAGTTACAGATGGTAACACAAGGCCCAGGTGTGAGTGCCACCTGTATCTCCATGTGTCTGCTTCCTGGGATAGACTATAAATCTCAGAAGGGGATGGAGTTCTCTGGATTCCCCCTACCTGGTCTAAGTTGAAATGAAACAAGACAGGCTGTTTAGCAAGCACACACTCACTGAACGAATGAATCTTGTTTCCTTTCACTTGGACCAAAAAACCCACTTGGATCTCGTTCAACATATATCAGCACTTATGATGATACTCAAAGCCTAAAGTAGGTTTATGTGACATAGAAAACAGCCCAAACACTTACTTCTAATAAAAGAGAAACAGAAATGTCAGTTTTTGTAAAAGTTTTTTTAAAAAAAGTTTTTTGTTTTGTTTTGTTTTTTTTTTTTTTTTTGAGACAGGCTCAAGGATGTTTCCCCAGGTGTGGATATGCAGCGGTACACAGCTGTAATTCCAGCATTGCAGATGGAGGGACAGAAGGATTTCCAGTTAGAGGTCAACCAAGGACTGCAAAGCAAGTTCCAAGATCTCTGTAAGACTCAGACACAAACAACAGCTTTTAAAGATTATTTCCCTCTTGACGTTGTTTTCCACTGCTATTTACAATTTCTCTTACTTTGGTAGTTCCTTCTTCACACTGACTTGAAGGGCAGGCAGCTTGGCCAGCTTCGGCTCAAGGCCGAACACTAAGATGGCGTGCACAGACCCTCCTCCTGGAGGCTGGCATCGCCCACCATCACTGTTTATACCCACTGGAGGAAGGCTCTTCCCTGAAGACTGTGTCTTCACCCACAAGTGTTCGTCTCCTCCCTGCGAATGCTCTCGTCATTTACAACAACTGAAGCAAGGAGGGTACAAGAAGAACACAGGCCCCTCTGCCAGCCAGAAATGCACTTGGCCAGCCGCAGGGGCTCCCTGCCCTGAACAAAGGGCTCAACATGGAGCCAGTGAAACACAGACACATGAGATTAGCCAGTGGCCTCTGCTAAGGGTCTAGGCATCAGTGGCCTCGAAGAGGAGGGGCGTGGGGAGGGTGGGGATAGTTTCAGAAGCTCCCGGCTCTATCTGTAGGAGCAGTATTCCAAAGTCTGGAGCATTTCTCATCCTATACAGAATTCCTAGATGACCAAATTAATAGCTTCCCAAGGTAAAGAGGCGGTGAGAGCCAAAGCTTCCCTCTGGGGCGGCTATCGGACAGGCTCTGAACCGCCCACACACAAGTGCATACATGCACCACTAATCCCGCGCCTGCAGGACAGGCTCGAAGCCTACCAAATTCACCGTGGCTCCCCTAACAGTCAGATCTCTGACTTCCAGGTCCAAAGCAATGCATGGGCCTCCCCCAGGACCACAGGCCTGTACCAAGTGAGGAGGAGTTTACCAGTAAGTAAGCACACAAGAAATCACAATATACAATGTTATTTACACAAACAAACAATGAATGTCCAAGGTAATGAGTGTCAATTAGTCTGGATCGATCATTGTGCATTGTACATGTATATGGAAATATCACACTCTACCTCCAGAAACGTGTGATTACATGTGTCAATTGAAAGAGGTAAGGATGTTTATGCAGTTTTACAGTGCTTCTGAAATGTTTACTCTGTCTCTCACCAGCAAGGGGTCTCTCCTCTCCTCTCCCCACCCTTTTCCTGGGGAAACATCTAACCTAAACACAGAAGTCAAGTCTTGTCTCAAGCTCTCCTCCCTTTTATTTGAGAAAGGATGGAAAGGCTTTATTATGGAACACAAATCCTTCAAATAAGGAAACTGTGGTTTAAAATATGCAACCATTTACTAATATTCCTTTGGGGATTTAATGATTTCCCACAAAGCATCTCTATCCTGAAGAGCCTCCGGCAACAAACATGGTACATTCAACCCATTTAGGGAAGTGGAGGCAAGTATGGGCTCTTATGTAAGTGGCTGTTGCCACCTTCTAGGGGCGCTGTTATCAGACTTTCAATTCCAACTGACAGGGAACCGATTCTAAGAAGCCCTGTTGGAGCACCAGGCTAGAGGCTCTTCACTACCTCTACTCCCAGCACATCACACGAATGTTATTGTGTTTCCTAGTTTATCCTCCATGCCTCCTCCCTTTCTAGACTAAACTTTCTGAGGACCAGGGATGCATGCTCTCTGTATCCCTTGCACCCCACACATGGTAGGCTGTACATGTGAGCAAATAAACACCCCAAGTGTATAAAAACCTGTCATGGTCAATCCCAACACCATGAAGGAAGGAGGAGGACATTCAAAGAACTGTCCTAAACCACTGAGGAACTTCATGGAACAAATGGTCATCAAGGGGGACAGAAAAGCAGGTATGAGGGGTTCACCTTTCTCTTCTGCACCTATTTACTCAACATGGGCATGATTGCTCCCCCACAGGGTTACTGTCATGGGGCTCAGTACGGGAGGTGCTAGAGAAATTCTGTCCATGCTCCCAGGACTTGTGAATATACATATACATGCTTGTGAGCACATGTACACAGAGAGAGAGAGAGAGAGAGAGAGAGAGAGAGAGAGAGAGAGAGAGAGAGAGAGAATATAAAATCCTCTGGAACACAGTCTAATGGAGCCATGTCCCCAACAGGGATTGGGCGTGAATGGGGGCTGGAAAGTGAAGATGAAGGAGGCCACGTGAACTGAAGCTGGGAGTTTGGAGGGAGGGATCCACATGCTGGAAACCACATGCTTTGTGTTCCGTGTTGAACCCTGAGCTAGTTCAGATGTTTGTTCATTTAACAGCTCTCTCTATCATCCTTTCACCAATAAGGACAACCCAGAATGTGTCAAGATCTAACCTCCCACACCAGAAGATGTGGAAGTCCTGGCTGGAGGGGAACGTTGGCTTCTGACACAGTCAAAATAATTTCACTAGATCACCTTGTGTTTTACCCAATGAGTAGAGCAGACGACTCATCGCAGAGTTGCTCAAACCATGTAGGATGTGTGCCAGCCTTAAGGGATTTATTTGCAACAGGGTAGACAAAGTAAGAATTAGAGCTCTGTAATGATTCATTAATGAACACATGCATTGGAAATCATAAGGTGCGAGAAGTTCTCCAGTTCTCAATATTGGGAAATAAATGAAATTTTAAAGGGACATTTCCTGATCTGCACCTTTCCTAAGTGTGTGTGTGTGTGTGTGTGTGTGTGTGTTCAAGCTACCGTGGTGAACACATGCTCATGCATGCTTGCCCGAGGAATGCATATGCAAGGCAAGAGCAACACCACTGAGCTGAATCCTCAGATCCTCTAGGAATTTTTTCATACAGCCAAAATTAAGGTAAGCAACATAAATATTCATAGTCCGAAAGAAAGGATCTGTGTAGTTAGCTGAGTAATGGAGAAGTTCGTGCAAACCATGACTGGCAGCTCAATGGCAAAGACATTGCAGGCTACAGGTATTAACCGGTTTGAGGTGGAAGATCATCCTGGATTATGACAATAGACCCCACACAACCCCCAGAGTCCTCCTCAGGGAGACAACTATACACTGTTCTTTCTGCTTTTCTATATGTGTAAATATTTCAAAACTCTTAAAAATTGCCAGAAAAATTCTAAAGAAATAAGAAATATCTCTGAATCATGCCATTAATTTTGCCTTAAATTGATCCCCTAGTTCCTATATCTGCTTGTTTGAAGTTCCCTATGGCAGCAATAATGATGACAACTATAGCAGAAGAAAAATCCTCAAAACATACTACTTGATAGATTAGAAGATCTGTCGAAGTAATAACCAAACGGCTATTGCCTATAACCCTAACCCTCTGGAAGCTGAGACTAAGGAAGAAGAATTTTGAGTTCCAGGCCAGACTGGGCCATATAGATCCTACTTCAAAAATAAGCAAAGAAATAACTAAATGCATTATCATCAATTTTTAAGATTTATTTTTATGTGTGTGCATGTGTGCACTCCACCTATCACAACAGAGTCAAAAAGAAAACACAGAACCAACATCAGAATCAGAATGGTCTGCCAAAAACAGAACCAACATCAGAATCAGAGTGGTCTGCCAAACACAGAACCAACATCAGAATCAGAGTGGTCTGCCTCTGCACTGTGACCACGGCTTTTCTGGAGGATGAACCTTCTTACAACTGTGTTCATGAATCTCACTGAAGATAATGACGTCAGTTCACTTTTACAGTTACCCAAACAGTAAGTATTGTAGGCATTGTGGGACATATGGGGATGCTGCAATTTGCCAACTCCACCATGGTAGCTTGAAGAGATCAATGAATGGGTGAGGCTGTGTGCCAATAAAACTTTATTTACACAAGCAGGTATCACAGCAAATTTCAGAGGCAAACTAGTCCAGCATACCCCCGGCTACATAGGACAGGATATTCCAGCACCTTTAAGGGTTTCCCTCAAATGTAGGTTTCTTCATCTTCAAATAGTTTAGAAAAAGCTAGACTTCACAATGCCAAGCAGAATTCTCTACTTCATGGCCTCCTGAAGCACTTAATGTGCTATGCGTTTCTGAATAGCCAACAATGACCAGGGTATATAGCACACAGCCTTCTCTGGATAGCATGAATGCCTTGGGGGAAAAACGCGACTAGTAACATTTTAATTTGCGGAGGTCACTTGGGCAACAGTTTTACAAGGGAATTGCTATGCTGAGGTATGTAAGTCAGGTCCAAGTCAGTGGAGTTGCTCACCCACGGCTACGCAGCAGATGGTGCCTGAAGGACCAGCAGAGTGGAAGCCAGAAAGTCAGATCCCTCCCAGCGTGGCAGCACTGTGTTCCCTCCCCACACAGCTGTCCTCTGCCACCTCTCCTGGGGGTCTTCAGGGACACATTTTTGACAGGACACACTAGGGAGTCTGTACTTTGTTCTTCTCTTCAGAAAACAGGTGATGCGTGATTGACTATATGCCTTCCCTGTGTGTCTGTTCGGAATCCGAACAGTGGAGAAAATGGTCTTCCCAAGCCTTTAGGCTTACTAAGATCGCTAAACAGACTTTTATTCTATGTAAGCTCAGCTCTGCCTAAGAAAACAGCAGCAGACAATGCATGGAGCAAGCAGTTGGGAAACAAAAAAAGCACTGGTGGGACTAGGGGAAAGGGTTTGCTGTACAAGCATGAGGACCTGGGTTCAGATCCTCAACACCCAAATAAAAGCTGGACATGGTGACTATAACCCCAGCGCTTGGGGGGGTGCAGAGGCAGGAGCATCACTGTGCTCACTGGCCAGACTAGCTGAATGGACAGGCTCCAGGGGAGCAGAGAGTAAAGAGTAACTGAGAAAGACACCTGACATTGACTGCTGGACCCCATGCACACATGTGCACACACAAACACATATATGCACACACACACACACACACACACACACACACACACACACACACACCACCACACACAGAAACACACTGGTGAGGATAACAGACAAAATAAAAGGTATGGGACCCAGAACAGCTAAGTAGCCCTCCCCCACTAGGTAAAATTCATACTTCAAAATAAGAAAGAAAAGGAACATATTCTAAATAAATGAATTTTCTAATATAAACTAAATTTTTAAGATGATAAAGAGGCCTGGGAAGGGTCCAGACAAGATGAAATGAAACAGAATCCATTCACCCGTGCTGAATAAAACACCCTGGTTCATAAGGTGGTTTGTGGATTTTAGAATAGCCTACTTCATTATTTTCTTTTCAACATGCTAATTGACTATCAATTTCCCCCACTTACAGGTGTACTTCCATAGCCTGTAATTACTAATAGAGATGAAGACCTAAAAGCGTCCATAGCCAGCTGAGCCAGAGGCTGCTTTCCCCAACTGCCCTCACGCTCGAAGGGAAAAAGGTGGGTAAAGAAAAAGCCTTTTGGCAGACAGGACTGTCACCCATAAAGTGCTGCCAAGGTCATTGCAAGAGCAACTGTGTTGGGCTGACACACTCTGAGGGGCCTGTTTAGAAGGCTCAGCCTCCTCAGATCTGCAGACTGGCCTCAGGTCCAAAGTTGGCCTAATGGTCCTGGCAGTGGGCAGCTACCGAGCCCCTGAGCAATAGTTAGGAAACAGGTCAGACACCACCTACTATCCTTTAAAACATTCCCAAATGCTATTTCTTTCTGAACAGAAAAGAAAGAAACAGCTAGCTGCAGGAACAGAGAAGTGAGAGACTGTCTAGGTACTGGCAGAGGTCACAGAGGTTGAGATGTAGAAGATCTGGGCTCGATTGGTCCCATGATACCCAGTGTCCACACATGGCTACTGGAAATGTGGTGAACTAGACAGGGGCTGTGTGCTATCCTTTAGTTAATATGAATTGACTTTAGAAACTGAAGCACTGAGGGATATTTTTCCTATAAGCATGAACTCATTATTCAGGGAGGAGTTGGCTTCAAAGCTACCATGAAGACAGTGAGCAGTTAGTTTGAGAGCACTCCTTCGATCTCTGTGCTAGCAAATGGTCAGATGGAAACAATTTTGTCCTCCACTCCCTGCAGCTCTCCAGGTATCCACCTGACCCCACATCACACAGCTCTCCATGTATCTCCCTGACCCCCCATCACACAGCTCTCCATGTATCCACCTGACCCCACATCACACAGCTCTCCACATATCCACCTGACCCCCCATCACACAGCTCTCCATGTATCCACCTGATCCCCACATCACACAGCTCTCCACATGGAGCAGCTCTCTATGCATCCATCTGAATATTTTGTACAGTTACAGTGATAATTATGTAAACCATGATTGGTAGTTACATAGAAAAACCTGCTGTACAAAAAAAACAAAAACAAGCAACGACCATAAAATGTAACTACATGATTTCTAAAGTTTGTGGTATGAGTTTATGAAAATAACCAATTATGAGAATGTATTTGTTTAATCCCAGGTGTGAGACTACTTAAGACACAGGTGTAAAGTATTAACTGTCTCATGAGTTAGCAGGGGCGGGGCTTACTTAACTGAGCAAGTTTAATTCAGAGGACTTGAGAAGGGATAAAAAGCCAGAGCCCAGAGGAGAAGGATGCTCTACAAAGAAGTAGGAGAAATGGCACTACAAAGAAGAAAGAAGTTGCTGCTCTCCCGGCTGCTGGTGCTCCCCCAAACTGCTGCTTGTTCTTCCTTCTGTTGTCTCTTGGTTTGCTGGACTTCTACTGAGATTGGTATTACCCCCAAAGGACCCTACGACCCTAATCAGCAGGAAGTAGCTTAAAGAGAACTCTGTCCTTTTTCCCCTTCTTTTTCTTCCACCTAGGGTTGGCAGGTTAGAAGGAATGATGGTTGGACAGGAAATAGTGTAATTAAATATAGTAAAGTAGAGTGTATAATATAGTACAAAAATAATAAAAGCCACTGTGTTACAAAAGTTGGTAAGAAAAAAATGACTACATTTTCACACTTAGTACAGTACTGATAGAAAACCGAATGTAGATATGACTGCTAATACTGTGTTCAGAAGAGGAAAGGTAACAAGAGTACTTAAAACAAACAAACAAACAAAAAACCCACTGCCAACAGCAACGTGATTACTGTGGCAAAGCAAAGCAGACAAGCTGTGTGCTAGATCACAAATTCAAAGACTGGTTAGATTCAGTGGGTAAAGGTGCTTGCCACTAAGTCTGATGACCTGAGTTTGGTTTCTGAGACTCACATGATGGAAAGGGAACTGACTCCTCAAGCTGTGCTCTGATAGCCATACACGCAACACGACATGACACGACACATGCACACGCACGCGCACACACACACACCACATCATCATCATCTTGCTCTACGCGGCTGGAGACATGGCTCAGTGGTGAAGAGCATGCTCTGCTCTTGCAAAGGACCGGAGTTAAGTCCCCAGTACCCATGTCAGGCAACTCATAACCACCTCTAACTCCAGCTCTAGGGCACCCAACACCTTCCTCTGGCCTGTAGGCTCATAAGGGTACACACACAAATAAAAATAAATCTTTTTTTTTTAAGAAAAAAATTATTTTTCTCATCAAAAAGAAAAAGAAAAAAGCTAAGCTTAAATTAAATCATAGAACATAGAGATGTCAGAGTTGATTAAAAGACCGGGTTTATTCACTTCCTGGCCTGGAAATAAAACCAAATCTTCAACTAGATTTAAAAACCCCTCACTACTTCCAGGATGTGGTGGCACATCCTTTAAATCCTAGCACTCGGGAGGCAGAAGAGGCAGACAGATCTATGTGAGTTCAAGGCCAGCCTGGTCTGCATGGTGAGTTCCACAACAGGCAGAGCTATGTAGACAGGAAAAAACCAACCAACCAATCAACTAACCACCCAACCAACCAAACAAACAAAAGAACAAAAACCCAACTCCTCATAACTTAGCAAACTCCTCCTCCACAGGAATGCACAGGCGATAGCAAGAGCTAAGGTCCGGTGATGCCTGGCCATGTACAGCACATGCTGAATAGACACTGGGGGGCCCACGTGTACTCTACCACCGTGAGCATCTCCAGAGCATAAGTCAGCTCTCTGTCACATGTCCCTGCGTGATCCCAGCAACGATGAGGAAGGCAACCCTGCAGCAAAGCTCTCCCCTTTCTTGGGTCTCCAAGGCCTCACCAACCCCGCTTCTGACAGGAGCTTCTAGAAGGCTGTGCTCTACTCAGGGCGATAACTAGCTGGCTTCTAGCAGTCTTAGGGCTCATGATGGATTAACAAAGAAAAGAAGGTGGACAGCTTTGTAGGTAAGCGAGGAAACAATAAGATCAGGGATAGGCATAACTACTTTTCTCCTTTCTTTTTTAAGTGTACTAGGAAGAACCTACTACTTTCTCACTCAGTCAAATCAGGAGTGAGGAAAGCAGGACCTGAAGTCAGAAGGCCTCATTCCAGGCTGGATCCTGACACTTGCTAGATAACTGTGCAAACAGCACTTTTCTTCTTGAGCCTTAATTTCCTTGTCTTTTAAAGTGCAAACAAAAAAACATTAATTTCAATTAGTTCTATGGGAAACTACAAAGCATACCAAAGTGCAACAGGTCACCATTCTGAATAGCTAAGGCCAGTGCTTCTCCTGCTACAGAATGTCAGGAGGTATTAGCAACCTAGCACTGTTCCACTTTGTAGATTTATGTTCTTCATATTGTGTAGAAAAAAATGGCTAAGTAAATTGTTTAACCAGTATTTATATTATCTTTAATTGGTTCGGCGGTGTTAATCCTTAACCCGCCATTATAAATGAATACACATAGACACCGGGTGGATCTTAACAAGCCTAGGCCTGGATTGTGTAATCCTAACCCATCTAAGCTAGCTTATAACTCTATTACCAGATATAACCTCATATATACATACATCCCTTTGGACTATTATTCTCCATTCTAAGCCGATGTTCCAGGCCACGTGGAAGGATCTTTTTTAATCTACCCCATGGCGTGTCTTCCTTGTTTACTCCTGGCTTCTTCTCTGGCGACCTCTTTCCAAGATGCTCTGTATCTCTCTAAAAAGCCTGAGAACCTTAGTCCTGCCTACCTCTGTCTTTGCCCAATCTCTAGGCCTCATCATTTATTTAACCAATCAGAGTCAATTAAGTAACAGACAGCAAACAGGACCAATTAACATTTAGAATGCTTAACAGCATCCCATCAATATTGTGTCAGCAAGTATAAAAGGTTAGTAAAATACTAATATTTCCCAAATTACTGTTAAAGATAATCTGTCGATAATAATTAAAAAAACTGTAGTAGCAAGAAAAAGTTGAAATAATTTATACAAGACCATCACACAGAGTCTTAGAAGTTAAAACAAAAAAGATTTAACACTTGACTCAAACTTTCTCCACAAAAGTGTCCAGAACCTAGAAGGTTAAGAAGACAGTGACAACATTACACTTCAATGCAATATGGAAGCTTGAAGGGAGAAAAGAAGGAAGAGAGGGAGGGAGCAGAGAGAACACACAGTGGCAGGAGTCATTTTCCACAGCTTTTCCCGCTCTGCACTGGCCATTCTGACCAGACAATTCACCTCTGAGGGCCGTGATATTGTCCACCTGTGAAAGGGGGAAATCAGTCCTTGTCACTTTTCTGCTGCCGTGATAAAACAACACAACCAAGGCAACTTACGGAAGGAAGTGGATATTGGAGCTTACGGCTCCAGAGGATTAGTGTCCACAATAGCCTAGAGCTGAGGGCTCACATCTCAAATCACAAACAGGAAGCAGAGAAAGCACACTAGAAATGGCACAAGACTTTAAACTCTCAAAGCCCGCCTCCAGAGACGTCCCTCCAAGGCCACACCTCATGAACCTCATCAAACAGTGCCAAGAATTGGAGACCAAGTTTTCAAATGCCAGAGACTATGGGGGTGGAGGGTTGACAGTTATCATTCAAAACATCACCACTAAAGATATAACACGGGGATGATGAAAAAATGCCAGCAGAGTGTTTGGTAACTAAACACAAATTTCAAGAAGCATCTCAGATTTAAACTTGATTATTTCAAACGAGAAGGCGGAGAACAAAGTCTCTACACATGAAACCTAGTCCGATCATCTTTTAAGTTGTCTTGACCCTTCTACCTATGCCAAGTTTTTAGAAAACACCTAGTCTACAGACATGCTCATACTCAGATATACTTGGTGATGGCAACCGACTCACAATGAGTAACGATGGCAATGGCAAAGGGGTGGCCCACTGCCACGTCTCATTAATTTGCTCATTTGTCCCCAGAATCCAAAACAAAGGGAAGACCGTTCTGAAAAGATGAAACAGAGCAGCTACTGTTGGGTAAACTATAAGCAATCCATGAAAATTTGGCAACCAAAGAGGATTAAAAAAAAAAAAAAACTTGGGAGAAGAGTCACTGAGATAACTCAGTGGGCAAAGACGCTTGCCTCCAGGCCTGACAACCTGAGTTCAACCCCTGGGACTCACATGGTAAAATGTGAGAACCAATTCCCACAAGCCGTCCTCTGACTTCTACAATGGCTGTGTGGCACCTGTGGAACCTCCCCACCCACCCAGAAACTGTAAAAAAAAAAAAATTATTTTAAGAAGGGAGGAGAGATTGAGTAAAGATTATGTAAACACAGCGCTACTCTTGGGCAAGTCTTCATCTAGCTCAGTGGTCCTCAACCTTCCCTTTAATACAGGTCCTCAAGTGGTGGTGACCCCAACCATAAAATTATTTTGTTGCTACTTTATAACTGTAATTTTCCTACTGTTATGAATCATAACATAAATATCTAATATTCAGGACAGCTGATATGCAACCTCCAAAAAAGTCAAGGCCCACAGGTTGAGAGCCGCTGGTCCAGCTGAACTGCAGAATGAAGAAAGAGCATTGGAGCCCATGATGTGCAGCTCCCAACACCAAATCTGGGAGTGCCGCCATCCAGCCTGAGACTAGTGTCTGCATTCAAAAGTCAAAGTACACTTTCCATGGTACATTTACAGAATGTTTTAAGGTGTGTGTGTGTGTGTGTGTGTGTGTGTGTGTGTGTGTGTGTGTGTGTGT
>CAJQZJ010000918.1:414469-426866 GCA_907164525.1 Lophiomys imhausi
TGTGTGTGTGTGTGTGTGTGTGTGTGTGTGTGTGTGTGTGTGTGTGTTTGGGTGGGGAGGACAGGGACTTTTCTGATGTTGTGATAAAATGCCATGACCAAAAGAGACCCATAGAAGGAAGAGTTTATTTTGGCTCATGGATCCAGAGGGATAACAGTCCACAGTGGCAGGGATGCAATGGCAGCAAGCGGCAAGCAGGTCAGCAGGAGTGGGAAGCTGTGGTATTACATCAACTGCGAAAACGAAGCCAAGAGCTGGCATGAAGCGGGCCAAGGCACCTGACCCTCAAAGCCCACCGCCAGTGATGTACTTCCTCCAGCAAGGCCTCCCCAAACTGTGCTGCCAATTGGAACCAAGTGTTTAGATGCATGAGCCTGTGGGGGACATCTCTCATTTAAACCACCAGTAAATGGGGGGGAGGTGTTTTCAGAGGTCTACTTAAGATGAAAGCAATTTTCACAAGGAAGAAAATAAAGTACTTCCTCCAGTATTCTATGAACCGAGAACAGGAATAGCTCCATGTGGTGAAAGCTTTTAGTTAAAAAAAAAAAAAAAAGATGAGGAAGTTTTGCTAGCTTTTAAACACAGAGATGTTAGGTTTACATAAAACATAATCAACCAAAACATTTAAAACCATGCAATTTTCTTGTCAAGCATATAATATGTTTTTCTTTTTCCTGGAAACTCGATGTCACAAGTATACTGTGATGACTGGTTTTCAAAAAAAGAGAGAGAGAGAGATTAAATAATTCTGAGTCCAGTATGAAGTGTGGGGGAGGAAGGGAGGGAGGGAGGGAGGGAGAGAGAGAGACAGAGACAGAGACAGAGAGAGAGAGACAGAGAGAGAGAGAGACAGAGAGACAGAGAGAGAGAAAGAAGAGTTCAATTTAAAAATCTCCTTACCAAATTTGGTTTTAGGAACTGAGTGGAAACAGCCTGCCACTGCTTGAAAGATGCTTCCTCTTGAGTTCTAGGGATCATATCTCTCACTTTTTTCCAGGAGTGTAAGTCCTTAGTTCTATATACAGAACTTTTGGCCTATAAGAACAGTGTAGTCTTTGAAAATTGGCACATTAACCTCCAAATTTTCAACTGTGGCTTTTCCTCATTAGAACCCACCCCTACCTATACCCCAACCAAGAGTTACATCTTAAACAGGACATACTGTTGTAGCAGCAAGGATCAGGCAACCATACACCTTCCTCAGTATGTACAGTTGCATCCTTTACTGAAGAGCTCATGTGCATCCTGCACTGGTGTGCACACATATGTCATGTATGGGTGTGCACTTGGGCATCCTGGACTGGTAGGCACACATGTGTCCTATACTGGCATGCTCACATTTGTCATGACAACCATGTTGTGTTCAGCAAAAGCCCCAAGAAATAGTAGAGACCCTAAGTGTGGAAACCCCCTAGGCAGAAACTAGAAAAGTGGCAAAGAGGTGTGAGCTGCTGCCCTCTGTTCTGGGAGACAGAAAACTGGCACTGTACTACAGTAACACTCAGCAAAGGGAAAAGAAAGTCTCTTTACAAACACCATTGGCAGAAAACTGAACACAGAGAACACTCTGAGGACATGTGTAATTACATGCTCAGACAGATTCTATGGTGTGACCCTTACAGAGGAGGGAGGAGCTCATGAAATCACCACTGAATATCCTCTATACAATGGCTCCAGACTTACACTCTCCTTCACTATAAACAGCTGGGGTGGGGGGGAGGAAAGTGTGGGACAAGTTCACACAAGAGTACACTGATAAAGCCCACAATTTTTTACAAAGGTTCATGACCTTGGAGCTGAATTCAAACCAAGACTGTCTTCTTGTTTTATCTCTTCAGAGCCACTGGGTCATAGAGGCTGGGCTCGGAGAGGTAGAGAGAGAAAGCGGGCTAACAAACCCTCAGTCAGGCCTCAGAGCAAGCATCCAACCCAGCTAGCATCCTCTCTAGCTGTTACTCTTAGCATGTGCCTCCCTCCCAGGACCTATGCTGACTCTGTACTGGAGCCCTGACCTCTGTGAAGGGAGGACTCACAGTGAGCTGCATTCTTAACACCAGGAATGTACAATCACACACACACAGACACACACACACACACACACACACACACACACACACACTGCTCACATAATTTCAGAAAGAGTAGTTTCTGGGTGATGAGAAAGTATCAGGAGGGAGCCTCAGCAGCACATGATCAAGGGCAGCCAGGTACTCCACTTCCAAGACACACTCACTAGGATCAGTCTGATAAGGAGAGGCAGCATAGGATCCTGGCCCCACCTCCACCCCCAGAGCTCAGAAACAACCAAGAAGTCTACTGAACAAAAGGCCTCAGGCCTGCCATACAAGACCAATCTTCCACAACTTACACGGAACCCAGACAGCCATTGAAGCACAAACTGTCTCCAAAGATTCCCCAGCAATATAATTTGAAAAGGTGTGGGGGTGGCCACAAATTAATTCTCCTCTGCACGTACAGTTTCCATCTACAAAAAGGAAGGGTTATCCAAAGCAAGCTCACATTTCAATTGCTCTCAGGTTGAAGGAAAGCCAAAATAAATTTCAAGTAATCTTCCTCGGAGTTCAAGCCTCTAGATGGCCTGACCTGACCAGTTTCATAACTGGTACTTCCACACCTTAATTCCAAAGAACCTTTTCTAAAGGCAAAAATTGCCTGGAAACAAAAATTTTGATGGTATAATCAAAGTGACTTCCAGGCAAGAGTGAAGGGGCAGACCAACAGAACTAACTCGAGACAAAGAGGTAAGTTTCCAAACTGTTGAAAAGAAAAACATTTAAGAAAGAGAAAAGAATTAAGAGGCACTGACCTAAAGGGATAAGGAAGAATGTAAAAGCAAAGCAGCTGGAAGACACAAAGCCCTGTACTGGGAAACCCAGGGAAGCTGAAGACAACGCCAGGGAACCACAGAGGATGCTGCTGGGATCAGGGTGATGGGAACTTACCCCAAGTCAGAGCAGGCTGGATAGTTGGGGCGGGGGGATGCAACTGAACACCAATGACAGGTGGTGTAAGGGCATCCAAGGCAAGGCTTCCCTAAGACACTTGAAACCCTGAGCCGCCAGGAGACGTCCAGTAGGTGACAGCCGCAGACCAGAACAGGGTGGGCAGAATGTCAGGGAGAAAACAGAGGTCCATACAGGGATGAGGGGAAGCTCCCTGAGTTTGGGGGTGAGAAGGGAAGGTATTAGGGTGTGTGGAAAGAGCAAGACCCAGGCACATGCACGTAATCCCGTTGTCCAGGAGATCAACAAAGGAGAATCATGAGTCCCAGGCTAGTCTAAGTAAGCCATAGTAAAAAGCTCTCTCAAACAAAGAAACATTTTTATTTCATCTTCCAATTTTTTTAGAATGTCTGCGATAGCAGGTAACATGGAGACTTGTAATTATGATATTTAGTAATGACATTCAATAATAATAGTAATAACAACACTTATATCAGTGTCAAGTTAGAATGCTGGGCTTGGTGGTGCACAATCGGCAGAGGTAGGTGGATCTCTGTGAGTTTGAGGCCAGCCTGATCTGTAAAGTGCATCCAGGACAGCCAGGATACACAGAGAAACCCTGTCCCAACCCCCCTGGGTGAATTCTCTGTTTAGCTTTGTTCTCAATTTTTTTGATTGGATTATTTCCTACAGGGAAAGAAATGGGTGTTGCTTCCAACCGCTGACCAGCATGAAGTGGATGAGAGAGCATAACACTCTCAGGGAGAAACAGGCTTACCCAACAACCTTTGTGTAGAAAGGTTTAGCCAGGTTAATTCTGTTATTGTTGTTGACTTGGCTTTTTTAGGATTTATTTTTATTATTTTTAATCACATGTAGGTGTGTGTGTGTGTGTGTGTGCGCGCGCGTGCACGCACGCATGTGGGTATGTGTATGTGAGTACAAGTTTCACCAGAAGCCAGAGGCACTAGATTCTCAGGCGCTGGAGTTTAAAAACAGTGGTGAGCTACCTGATGTGGGTCCTGGACCCAAGTTCAGGTCCCCTGGAAGAGCAGCCATCGAGCCTTCTCTCCAGCACGGGACATGTTAATTTTGGCCTCACATATATATCTAACACCATCAGAAAATCTGCAGCATCCAAACCATTGGACAGAAATAACCCATATGATGCTATAAATGTGGTTTCATCTCTGAAGGGTGTGGCACTGGCTGAGAAAGGAAAATGAATCCAGCAGCTATAAGGGGTCCTTAGGTGCATACAGGGGCGTGTGTATATGCAGGGGTGTGTGTGTGTGCAGGGGTGTATGTATGTAGGTGTGTGGGCATGCAAACACACATGCCAATGAACAAAAAGCAGGGCTGTGTACATTGGGAAATAATAGTTGTGGATTTTTTTTTTTTTTTTTTTTTGGTCAAGAGACAAAACTTAGAAATGTAAGACACCAAGAGAACAATTGCAATACAAAGCATACGATAAAAGGATCTACCCCAGAGAAGGTGTCTGGGGTAGGGTCGATGTAGTCAAGAGAATAAGCACAAGAAGGCTCAGAAGCAGACACCTTGAATAAAATTCTTCTGAGGAGTTGATCCTTCCAACCCTCAGCTAGGGAGGGGCTGAATTTGGAGTCAGATTCTTATAGTCCTAGCCTAGCTGGTTATCACAATCAGAAACCTCAGATTCTTCTGGGAAATGGAACCCATCTCAATCAGCCCTAAGGACCAGGCTGGGCACCCTTGAGAACCTCGAGTAAAAGTTACAAGGAAACCAACTAACAATGGAAGCAGTGCAAAAACCCATGAACTCCACGGAAACAGATGAAGTGCAAGGTGTGTGAATATGTTAAGGAGGCCACGGGGGAAGGGGGTGGCTGGAAAACTTGGCGACAATAGACAAGAGCCCCTAGGAGTGAGACTCGGAGCCAGAGCACTTGGGGCACATCCATTTTATAACTTCTCACAGAGCAAAGGAGATGGAGGCCAAGTGAAGTCTGATAGAAGCCTGTGATTTATTTACACTGTGCCTATTGAAGGGCCATTAATTCACAGTTCACACTAATGAAGATGGATGTTTCCCAGGCTGGTGGGCATGAGGACTCAGGTGGTGACAAGTCTCACCAACAACAGGTATTCCCTTCTCAGTATGAGTTTTCTTTTCCAAAATATTATAGGTCTATTAATTCAGTGAGAACTACATACAATGTATGGCAATCGACTTCTGCTCCCCCAATCCTCGCTTTAAGGCAGAGGTTCTCAATTTGTGTGTTTGGACCCCTTTGGGGTCCCATATCAGATATTCACATTACAATTCATAACAGCAGAAAAATTACAGTTACTAAGTACCAAAGAAAACACTTGTATGGTTGGGGATTACCACAACATGAGGATCATGTCACAGCCGCAGCATTAGGAAGATTGAGAACCACTGCCCTAGGCTAATGTATATAGTTAAGCCAGATTTTTTTTAATGGCAAGTTTTTTTTTAATATGTAATTCTAATGTTGGACCTATCACTTTATTAATCAATGATATATAAATCACACTAGGTTTTAAGTATGGAAAAACCATACATACTGGTTATCCTTTAAACCTAATTTGCAGGGCTGGAGAGATGGCTCAGCAGGTGAGAGTGTATACCACTCTTGGGAAGGACCCCAGTCTGGTTTCTAGCACATATGTTGGGTAGCTTACAGTCACCTGGAACTCCAGCTCCAGGGGATCTGATAGCCTCTATTGGCCTCTGGGAACACCAACATGCCCATATACAGACACACATATACATAATTGAAAAAAATAAAAGAGTCTTTCAAAAGTTACTTTGACCAAAAAAAAAAAAGAAAGAAAGAAAGAAAAGAAAAAGAAAGAAAGAAAAATTGTGACAGTTGCTTTTAAGACTTATCCTGACAGATTCCAGGGAATCTAACACCCTCTTCTGGCTTCCTTGGGCTCCTGCGCTCAAGTGTACATACCCATACAAGACACACACACTTAAAACAATAAATTAAAATCTTTAAAACAATTACTTTGAGGGAAAAAAAAAAACAAAACTTGTGACATTTGCTTTTGAGTGTTGTCCTGACCCACTCTAACCTTGTCTGGAATACCACTGATATCCCAGAAATAAGGGAGGCTATTTAAAAGTCTCCATATTAACAACAGTTCCTGGATTTCAGCCTCCCCATCAGTGGACAAAAGCAGTAAGTGGACATTCGGTGGCCCAGCAGCTGGCAAGTTCTTTCCCTTATGCACACGTGGTGGGACAGCTGGGGAATGCAAGACACTTTTGAACAGGCTGCTTGCTATGTGATCCAAAATAAGACTGCCTGTTCATCCTCCCCACAAAGGAAGCTACAGGCCTGGAGCATGCCCAGCAGCTGCTAAGGCTTCGCACTCCGGGCACAAGTGGCTGCGAATGGAGTTAAATGGAGTTAAAGGCACAAAGCACAAAGGGGGGGGGGGCTCCTCCTAACCTTTACATCTGCCAACCCGTTACAGGAACAGCTCATTCTCCAGTGTGGGAGAGAGCCACATTTCATGTCCAAATGTGGACCTGCACAATGGCATGCCCTCTCTTCCCCTATCTATACCACAGACAGAAGATATCACTTCTCAAAACTACACCACCTACTGTGAATGGCTTGACAGAATTTCCAGGGTTTTAGCCTGTAAGTGTCTGAAAGATAAAGGTACAAGGTCCAGACACAGGGAGGGGAGAGCAGGGCAGACTATTCTCCACTTAGGGCTTATGAACCTGGGAACTTTCCGAGCGTTTTCTCATGCGAGATGGAAACTTTAGCTGCCCCGTGTTTGTTCAGCTTTATCCCTGGATGCCTTCTTCCAGCAGCTTCTCAGAGCACAGCGATTTTCAGGTCACACAGTCTACCACACTTGAGAAAGCATGGCTAAAAGGAGAACTCGGGTTTGTCTTCCTCCCCATCAACACACTTAAAGACTCAGAAAATAATCCCATTTTCCAAATAAAACGGCCCCTCTTTCCAAGAGAGGAATGACATGATTTTCACAGAAGTTAGGCTCTTTTTCTTTAGTATTATAGATTGTTAAGTTGACAGAAAAAAAAAAAGAATACTTAGTTCCTTTTCTTAGTTCAGTTTTAAGTTGTTTGTTTTTTTTTTTTAAGTCTTGTCTTGTTGGTAATTTGGATACTGGCTTTAAGTTTAAAGGAAAGGGAAATGACTGGAAAGCTAGCCACAAAATTACACAGTGGTGCCGCCAGGAGGAAAGCCTCACAGTTCCGGAGGCCCTTGCAAATTCCTCCTGCAAACGGACAAAGTTTCCATCACCAAAAACCCTCCCCACCCTCAGCTTGCTGACAAAGAGGAGAAATCCTGCAATGCCCAATACTGAAAATGTGGCAGAAAGGGCAGGGCGGTGGGGTGAGGTCGAGAAAGCTATTGGCTCTCACCTTCCTTACCTCCCTAGAGGCCATATGGAAGGGAAGAAAGGAGGATGCTGTTCTTACACCTTATTGGTTGGTTGAGCAGGTACTATGTGCTGGGAACCATGCCAAGTATCTTATATACATTTATTATCTAATGTTAGCCTTGTTGCTGGAAATCAGGCTAGACTGCTACTATCCCCATCTTCAAGGAAGAAAAGGAAGTGATCAGAGGGGCTGTGCAATTGGCTAAGACAACATTAGTGGTAGATGTAACCACTCCACAGGCTTGACCTTCACTCAGTACCCCTGGCTATCCCCATGGTTGGCACACACTAAGGCATTCTGAGCCCCAGAGTGTCATTGTAGAGTCATGCACCTGTCTTTTTAAAGCCACACATTTTAGGTAGTATATACTGCAGTACATACCGAAGTCCCTTATCTAAAGCCTGAGTTTAGTGTTAATAGAAGAATGTGAACAGTATATCCTTAGGTCTGCAAAGGAAGCTAAGGTAGAGAGAAGTGTGTTTTAAAAAAAAAATAGTCACCAAAAGCAACTTCCAAAGCAGTCCTCACTTAATTTAACACACACTTTCAGGCCTGTGGCCATGTCACATAGGGTGGGGCTGAGGGTTCAGTGCTAGGGAGAATTCCTGGCCCCAGGTCCATCACAGGAAGCGGGAGGCAGTGACTCCTCATCTTTTCACGGGGCTGTCCTGCAGTTCTACAAGTTTTTGTTTTTTAAGATTTAATTTTTTTCAGCATAAAAAAATTGGTGTCATTGAAGTGGTCGCATTAATGGAAGAAGCTTAATGTCCAACAAGATGGAATATGACCAGGATTACAGCACAGACTTACCAATTTACGAACCCGTCATGCCTGAATCCCCAGCACTAAGGAGGCTAAGACAGGTATTGCCATGAGATCTGCCCGCCTGAGCTACAGCATGAAATCCTATCTCCAAACAACAAAAACGAAAACACAAGAACAGGAAACAGTCTTTTAGAAAACAGCGAACACTCAGCTCCCCTCATGGAGCAGGAGGACTAATCTGCGGACCTTTCGGCCTTCAATTTCCAAAACCCACCCTCTGAAGGAGGCCCTGAGATGTCAAGGCAAAATCTGAGGCCCCAACACAGGCAGAGGGATTTTCCTAAGTATCAAGCCGTCATTAAAGCCAGTCTCGCCCTTACAACAGCAGACTGAGCTCAGGCTGAGAGATGTGAAAAGGTGATTTACACATGGGCCCTGGGGCTGGCCGCACCTGCCAGCGGAGTGTGCCAATCTGGCTTTCTCTTACGCAACACTTCCTCCCTTCAGGTCAAGGGAAGCCTTCCCTGATCCATCCAGGCTACAGTAAACTACCTGTGATAGAGTCTGCAGGGTGACAACTTGAGATAGAGGTGGGATGGTGGAAACCAAGTGGACTCTTCCCTTCCACGCACGGTTCTTCAACTGCAGTAAGCTGATTTCAACAGGTCTGCAAGTCCTACACAGCTGGCTTCCTAACCTTGAACCAGATTCAGACTGTGTCCAGGGGATTGGAACCTCTCCTCCTGCTGCTCCCAGTAATGCAATTACCACTCTCCTGGGGCTGGCTCTCTAGGTGTGTGGGGGGGGAGGGGGCGGTGCGAACGCTGTCACCCCGCTAAGCCCCGCCTTTGTGGAGCACGCACACAGCGCAGACTCCACTGGGCGGGGCGGGGCGTGGGCGGGCTGTGGCAGGGCGCGCCTAGCGCCGGGTTCAAACCCGTGTAGATCCTGCAGAAGCGCAGCCCAGGGCACAGGAGCCTAGGGAATCCTATCAGCCAAGGGAGAGAGGGACCTCGAAGTTGGAATTGTGCTCGATCACACGGGCGCCCTGGCCTGGCGCTCCTCCCCGCCCCTCCTCTCACCTAACTTCCCCAAAACTCGGAAATCCGAACACTGAGCGACCTCCCCGCACCGCAGCGAGGGCGGAAGTGGGTGGAAGCGGCGGCAGCACAGTGTCTTTGTTGCCCGCCCGGGACCCGAAGATCTATAACAACACCCAGTGGTACTGGCCTGTGGACCCACCGCCCGACCACGGCCAGTGCCTTCCGGGTTCCAGTCTCGCCCCGGCAGGACCACCGCGTGCCGCGAAACCGACCCCATATTCTGCCTTGAGAAGTGCACAGCGGCATCCCGAGGACTGCCGTCTTTGGCCCAATGCTGCCTCCGAACGCCTGGCCACTCCTCACCTTGCCAAGCTCTCCCCGAGCAGGATCACGACTTCCCGAGGGACAGCAGCCCCACAGTCCACACTGGTGGCTCCCCGGCCACTCGCCGCCTCTTTGTCACTGAGCCCCGCTCACCAACCCCACCCCAGCCGCGGGATGATTCAGTTCACTCCTTACCTGGAGGCTAGCAAATCCCCTCCCCTCCACTGGCCCGGGCGGGGATCGAGAGCTGGCGCCCTCTGCCGGGCCACTAGGCGGAGCCTGGCAGGCCAGGCAGAGGAGGGGAGAGTGTGGGGCACAATTCAGAGCAGGGACACCCCTTCCTGAGCAGGAGATAGGGCGCTGGAACGGTAAGGGCCAGATCATAAAAGATGTGCCCGCGCCCAGAACAGACACGCAAGGAAGGCCAAAGTTGCCCTCCTTGCGGGCCATGAGTCCAATCCTGTCACCAACCCCTGCTCCTCCCCTCCCTTGGTGCCCCGAAAAAAAACCACGACGCGTCTATAACACACACGTGCAGCTTTAAAACACTGGAAGAGCAATGTTAACAGTGTTCAAACTAAGTTTGTGCCTGTGTCTCGCCGCCTCTTTTCTACCTAAATTACAGAGACGGAAGGAAAGGGCGGGAGTCTGTCACAACCTTGGTCTCGCCAAAAGAAGAGGCGACCACCAGGTGCGGTGGCAGCCGCCGGTTTGGGGGCTGCGGGTGGGGGAGTGGCTAGGATCTGCCTCACTCTTATGCTAGGGTAAACACACTTCAGCGCAAAACTCTCAGCCCCCCTAGAGGACGTCCAGAGTGAAACTTAGGGGTCCCAGTCAAGAAAACATCTCAGCGGGAGGGCCTGTTCCAGACCAGGAGAACGTCCTCCGAGTCCCCCACTTTCTGACCCTACTCACCTTCTTGCGCTCCTGCGCAGCCGCCTTCGCCCACCTGCCGCCCCAGCGCTTACAACAAGGTCCCCGCGGCCCAAGGGACGCACGATCGCGCTGGACCTCAGAGTCCGCAGCACAATCCTCAACCCCGGCTCGCTCTCCAGGAGGGCGCGGGGAAGAGTCTACAAAGCTCCCTATGGGCGCAGCGTCTGGAGTAAGGCGATCTGCGTGCTCAGAGCTGACCCAGCGCCTCCTTCCCGGACAACCGGTGCGCGAATCCCCGCTCGGCGGGCGGGCGCCGGGTATTAATTGTGGGGGCCCCCGGGTGTCCGCCGCCGGGCGCTCTGAGTGGCTCAGATGACGCGCCAGGCCAGAGGAGCCGGTGCGACCCACCCCCTCGGCGCGCTCCCGCCCAGGCCCGGCCGGGGACGCGCCCCGCGCACGCGCCCCGCTGCTCCCGGGCTCGTCCGCCCAGGGCTCTATTTACCCAAAGCTTCCGGGAACCAGAACCACTCACTACTCACCTCGGAGTCCCCGAGCGGCTGGCTTGAGCTCCCAGCGGTTCTAGGAGTAAGACCTGACAACCCAAGCGAACCTTGCAGCCTGTAGCACTCCGGGCTGGTTGGCAAGGAGATCGACCTTGCTAGGCCACTCACATCTGTGCAAAGTCCAGTCACAATCCTACCACCACCCTCAGCACTAGCACAGGACACCAGGGGAACTTACCTACCTCATTGATGAAGCTCTCCAACTAATTAACACAAGGCTGCAGCCCTTCACCCCCCACAACCCCTCGGGTTGCTAGTTCGCGGCGTCTTTGGTTGGGGCCAGACAATTTGCATTTCTCACAAGCTCCCAGGTGATGCTGAGTTAAAGTTTGCGAAAACGCTGCATGAAGAGCAGAGAGATAGATAAATTTAAATGTGGAAGAAACTTTGCATTTCTGATTGAGCAGAGAGTGCTAGAATTCAACTTCCAGTCTCTGCTGGCTTCCTCTGGGTGTTAAGTTCTTTTTTTTTCTCCAAAGTTTGCTTCCAGCTCACACCGAAGAGCCCCCATGAGGGGAAAGGAAAGTAAGTGTATTTGTTTGCTTAGAGCTGCATATCCAGAAATCACAAACTCGGGGTGTCACGGAGTATTATTTCCTTGGTGTTCCGGAGTTCGGGTGTTCAAGATTAAGGTGGCAAGCTTGGTTTCTCCTGAGGCTTATATATGTCCCTCTCCCGCGTGCCTTCACAAGGTCTTCCCTGTGATCCTGTCAGTCTCCAGATCTCTCATAGGAACCTATGACCTCGTTGCAGCTTAACTACCCCTTTAAATACAATGTAGCAAATGCAGTAACATTCTTAGATACTTGGGCTGGTATCTCCATGGACCAAGCGAAAGGGACACGTCCATAGCTGTGAACTTCAGTGCTAATATACTAGAGAAGACATTGAGAGTTTTCCTTCTAAAGCCCCCGCTCCACCCCTCTTCCCTCCACCTAGGCTAACCTGTAAACTTGGCACACCCTTCCACCCCAAAGTGATGGGAGCCCCTCACACTGAGAAGACTGAAAATGTAGTGAAGAAACAGCCCGTTCAGGTCCAGGTAGCTGAAGAGTACTCTGAAAAGGACATGTGAATCTACCGGGGATGGGGGCACCTTTCCCAATAAACAGTTCAGAATGGGGCCTTTCGACAGTTCCTTAGGTACACATGGATATGTATATGTGCGCATGCCCATGAGCGTGTATATACACACCCACACACACACACACACAGAGAGAGAGAGAGAGAGAGAGAGAGAGAGAGAGAGAGAGAGAGGAGAGAGAGAGAGAGGGAGAGAGAGAGGGAGAGAGAGAGAGAGAATCCAGAACTAGAGCCACCCTTCCCTTTGCCTTCCCTTTGTTCAGCTGTGTTCTCTGCCTGGAACCTGTGTCACACACACACACACACACACACACACACACACACACACACACACAC
>CAJQZJ010000918.1:427862-442876 GCA_907164525.1 Lophiomys imhausi
CCCCCTACCCCCCAACCCCACTTGAGGCCTGAGTGTGATACAAACCCATGTTCCCTACCGGGAATAGGAAAGTAATCCCAGACATACCCTTTGCACTTTGCTGGCTTCAAACTACAGCTACTCAATCCTCTTTTTTCTGTTCTCCCTCCACCATTGCTGCCATCCAAGTCATTTGTACTATTTCTCCTCTGACTTTTAGCAGAACCTCCTAGTAAGACCCCTACCTTAGCCTGGCTTTCCAGCCAACATCCTCCCCATTCTGCCTTAAGTGATGTTGCAAGTAGATCCTGTTGTCCTGCTTTGAGCCCTTTATGGGTTCTCCCCAGGGGCCTCAGGAATCTCTACTCAGCACCCTAGACTGCCTGGTGATGGCTCTGTCTGCCCTGAGATCCTTTCACCAAGACCATTCACATGGGACTCCTTGCGTGTCCAAGGGGACCGTTTTTTCCCAAGCTCCAGAACAACCATACTTGTACCTTTCTAGACCATGAAAGAAGGCATCTTTCCCCTTCCTGCCACCTCCTGGAGTCACCATGTGCAGAGGGTCCCCACTTGCTCCCACAACTCTGAACAAAGAGCCCTGGTCATAGCCCTTAGAACACTGGCCTGTGTTCATAAGGTATTTATTCTTCTGTGTCCTCCACTAATTTTACTGTGAATGCCCAGAGAACAAGGACTCTACCCACTTTGGGAAGTCTGAAATCTGGACTGGACTTGATGCTTCAATAATATTTAAGATGAAAATATACAAATGTACATATGTAGTATAAATTTATGCATATAAATTTATGCATATAAATTCATTAAAGAATGAATCAAGTCTTGGAGATCCAGTGTAGTTGGTAAAATTTAGCATTTATTTTACAAATTCCTTATGTGGAGAAGTCCCCATTTTTATAATATTTTGAGAAAATTCCCCCCTAAGTCACCTTCTACTTAGAGCTGTCTTTTGGTCATCTTTTTCTTCTGTGGTCTCGGGTTCCTGAGACAGAGTTTTTTACCTACTCATCCTAAAGTATGTTTTATGGTCATATACTGCCGTCTTTTCCCCCCCTTTTAGTTTTTTCTTTTTAACTTTTATTATATTTATTTATCTATCTATAGATCTACTGGAAGAAGGCACATGCTCCACAGTATATTTGTGGGTCAGAGAACAACTTTCACGAGTCTGTTCTCTCTCCTCCACTGAGAGTCTCCTGGAGATGGGACTCAAGCTGACAGGTTTGGCAGTGGATAGTTTTACCTGCTGAGCCCGCCCACGCCCATTTTTAGTTATTTTGGAGAGGGATTCATGTAGCTCAGGCTGGCCTAGAATTTGCTACATAGCTGAGGATAACCTTAAACTCCTGATCCTCCTGCTTCAGCCTCCTGAGTGATGGGGATACAGCACAAACCACCATGCCTGGCCTATCTTATTTCTTATGAAGCAAAATTAGAAATAAAAAGATTAAAGTGTGTCCTGAATAAAGTATTTGAGCTTATTATATTTTCAAGGGGTATGACTCTGTGTGTGTGTGTGAGAGAGAGAGAGAGAGAGAGAGTGTGTGTGTGTGTGTATAAGCCTGTGTTATCAAATGTAGTTCTTCCTGTGGGTCCCTGCTTTAGACAGCTAGAGAATGTATACCAAAGAACACCAGGATCAGAGAACAGTTAAGTAGAGAACATTCTCTGAAAAGAGATGGTCTAGGAAAGACTGTAGAAAAAAATGGCTAACTATGATTTACTAGTATTTATATTATCATTAATTGGTCAGTGGTGTTAATCCTTAACCCGCCATTAAAAATGAATACACACAGACACTGGATGGATTCCAACAAGCCTTGGCCTGAATTGTGCAATCCTAGCCCATCTAAGCTAGCTCATAATTCTATTACCCAAATATGACCCCATATATACATATGTTCCTTTGGACTGCTATTCTCCACACTATGCCCATGTTCCAGGCCATGTGGAATGATCTTCTTTAATCTACCCCATGGTGTGTGTCTTCCTTCTTCCTGCTCCTGGCTTCTCTGCAGAGGCTTCCTCTTCCCAAGATACTCTCTGTCTCAGAAACCCGCACACCTTAGTCCTGCCTACCTTTGTCTTTGCCCAAACTCCAGGCTTCAGCATTTATTTAACCAATCACAGACAATGTAAGTAACATTTACTTACAAGCAGAACCAATTAACATTTAGAATGCCTAACACTACCCCCTCAATTCCCTTGTTTGTCTAATAAAAAGGCTAGATTTTTTTAACTCATATAGTGAACCTAAATAACTCAAGTTAATTGAAATTTTATAGCTATTACGTCTTAAACCCCATCAAAGTCATAAGAAGGGATAAAGTTATTATTTGAGTGAATAGGAAGCATAGGAGGGCAGCATCCAAAAAAAAATATGACAGCTTGTTGCCTAAACAGTCCCAAATATGTCTCGATACCATTGGAGCATCATCTTCAGCCTTCTGGTCAAGCATATCTCACAGACACTATTGTGCAGCAGGAAATAAGGATTTTCCCATTCTGTCTCTGCAGAATCAGGACATCAACTTACCTGCATTTAAGCTCTGTCCCATCTTTGGACTGTATATAGTCTGTTGAGAGAGCAGAGACATTTTTGTTTAATAGGAATTATCTCCTGATGGGAGATTTCTTTTTGATGCTCATTGTCTTTTTCCAAGTCAAATGGGAGCTGTCAGGAGCTGTCTTAAGTCAAACAATTCTTAAAATAATAATATCTTTAAATGCCATTTTCTGTACATCTCTGAGGGTTTTGAAGACATCTATTGATTTATAAATCTATTTATCTATCTATTTTTGAACAAGCAAACTATATTTTTAACCATTTATTATATGTTTAACCTATTAAATCTATTTTGTGATGAATTAAGACTCTTATTAACATGACCAGGAGCTTGACTGGCCAGCAATCAACTTGTATTACCCAGACTTCTAAATAGATTGCAATAGCAACCCATAAAAGGATTGGAAGTAAACCTGTACTTTTAAATGAGTTGTATAGGCACAATACCTTATATAAAAGTTGAAATACACATAATATGGGACAAAATATAAACCTCTATACTAATGAATCAAAATTAATATTTTTATCAATATACAAAATTCTATACTAATGTGTCAAAAGAACCTTATTTTGAAAATAACAATAGCTCTAAGTTTCAGAGCAGATTCAATAATCTACCCTTACATCTTATAATTTCTATATTATATAGCCATATTCCCCTCTCTTTTTCTTTTTAAGTCTTTCCCCCCATATAAGAGAAAAAGAAGGATACAGAAAAGAAAAAGAGAGAAATGTGGTAGGTTTAGTGTTAGCATATATAGCATAGGGAACTTGGAATAAGGCTGGACTTTTAAGATAAAAGACTTCATCCAGTGACATGCCCTTGGGAACTCACCCTCTTTGATCTTGGAGCTAGGGGCAGGACCCTGGGGTGCCCGCCCTCCAGAGGTCTGTTGTCATTTCACAGCTCTCTGCTGAAAAACATCTGAATGACATGCCCTGAGGCACCTGTCCACATCGGTGGACCGCCTGTGAATTCTCCCCTCTGCAAAAAGCTTTTTTAAAATAGACTGAGCCCCTGGAACTAACTGTAAAAGTACACAAAACTTTCTGCCGACAGGTGAAGATATGTAAGGCAGGATCCACGTGAATGTGGGGTGGGCTTTCTCTCCTGTTCCTGATTCACTCAAGGTTTTTCTTGACCAGCTAAAGAACACGCATCACAATCTCATTGGAAAGTTTCACTCTCTAATGTTGACCAGTTTCAGGTCTGAATGGGGACAGATTCTCCCTGAGATTCAGGATTGTTCAGATGTGGAGCTCTGGAGGACTTCGAGCCTTTGCAGCCATAAGCATCTGAATCTGTGAGCCACCTGGGAAACTTTCATGTGTTAATTGGTCTTAAGACCACAAGGGGACGAACAAAATTTAGAGACCTTAAGAGACTTTAAAACTGAAAAATTGTGTGAAGACCAGCCATCCATCAGAGCCCATGCTCAGAGAAAAATATCCTTTTGAGAAACCTTAGGTTAATGTTAAGTGTTTGTATTATAGATACTAAGAAGTTTTAGGTGTTAGGTTTCAGAGTTAGAGTTTGGGTTTAGGACTTAGGAATTTTATAGATAGTTATTAGGTAATTGTTAAGTATTGATAAATATATGTGTGATAAATAAAAATGTACTGTTACAGAGAAATCCCTGAGTCTAACCTCCTATATCTTGCTTAACAAGACCATATAACAATTTGTAACCATTACCCCTAAACAACATTTATAACATATCAAATGACCAAAAAAATCACCCACCCCACCTTTTGGGAATGGGACGTCTCTCTCTTAAAATTGCTTCCTGCTGAATTGGCTCATAGAAAACCTGTTTGGGGGCCCAAATAAACTGGAAAAAATGGTTATGCAAGTTAATAGTAACATTTGTTCTCCATTCTCTATGTGTTCAGCAATTTGAATGTCCTGAGCAGTTTAAAGTTCGAAGTTGAACTTTGGATGGGAAAGTTCAGGTCTTCATTGAAGTCTTGTCTGGAACAGTCTGTGAGCTGGACCATCTGGGCTTGTCTTGTCTTCTTTGGTGTTTGGTCCCTTTGTTCTGAAAATATATAATTTCTCATAAGTAACATCTCTCTCTCTCTCTCTCTCTATATATATATATATATATATATACATATATATATATATATAATTTCTAGACAGGATTTTTCTGTATTGTCTTGGATTCATTTTGTAGACCAGGCTGACCTTGGTGAAGGTCAGGGATCCACCTACCTTTGTTTCCCAAGTCCTAGGATTAAAGGCGTGCACCATCATGTCTGCCCAGTGATTAACAAATCTCCCTTAGGAGCTAAAATCTCTCTTGAAACCAGTTCTCCTGTGGGAGTCCCACATCTAAGGAGACTGGCTTGTGACCCCTCTCTCTTTACATCTTCAAAAATCTCTTATATTTTAGCATTGTTAAATGACAAAAATATCCTTTTTACCTCCCACCGATATAGGGAAATCAAAGACATCTAAACAAAATTCAAGCAAAGAAACAACATTCCAAAAGCCTTGGTCTAACTATGCATCCCATGTTGCAATTAAAGCTCTGTTCATTATTCCCTGGAATCTAGCTTTGACTGCATTGTATTGGGGGACCAATACCAGAAATCGATGAGAAGCATCTAGAAGCCGGGGGGTTGTGAGCTCCAGCTGTCATCAATTTCTTATCTATCGGGAAGGCCCCCTCTTCTTCCCCCATTATTATTGTCCAATCTCTATGTGTTCAAAAGACTTTTAATCAAGGAACAGCAGAGCAGACACTAAAACCCAGTGTTCCCTATACAAACACTAGATTGCCCTATAAAGCTTCTGTGGACTGAAGACAGATGCAAATGTATGAGATGGGTGTGAGCCTGTTGAGGGGTGAGAAGATATGAGACTCAGAAAAGCAGAGGGAGGCCCAGTTCACAGCCAGAAGGACCTAATGCTGACTGAGGTCCCAAAAACACGGGTGAGAAGTGCGGTGACTTGGGGTTTCCTAAACCAGTTTGCATCAAGAACAGTACAGGGCCGCAAGTGTCTTTTTGAGCTCTAGAAATGAAAGCATTGCTCTGTTGGAGCACATGCACAAAGCCCAGAGCCATCTTCAGTCCTCAGAGTACTGCATTCAGTGTTTGAGCTCCGATGATGCCTAGGCTGGAAGGCCATGGACGGGGGCAGAATGAGACAGGATTACGTAACAAGGGAACTTAACAAGTGGGCCTTGGAAACTAGAGCCTTGACAGTTATGCCAAGTATTTCCAACATTTTAGATGCCTTTAAATGGGGAAACAAGACCCAGCCCACAAGGGTTTATAAGGTAATGTTCTCCCACCCTACCCTGAAGTTGTTGAAGAACACTGTCATGTAAGTAAAGGTTACATATTATTTCTATGATAGTTTTTCATTGCATTGGTTATTCTGGTCTGGACAGATTAGAAGAATTGAAACTTGGATCCCAAGATGAAGGTGAATGAAAATTTTTAAAAGGAAGACAAATAAGGTGAACTTAAAACTGCGAAAATTATAAAAGGAAGATCATTAAAAGACATCTCCCATAATCCTAAATCTCAAGAGAAATGAACTTGGTCATGAATGTCATTATGCCAGTATGTTTTGTTTTTGCAAGAGAAGAAGGATCTGAAGGAAATCAGGCTGGGACAAGCATGAGTTCTAACAAAACTTAAAAATGGATTCCAGACTCGTTTTCTTTTTCAGAGGCAGGTTCATGAGGAGATGAGCAAAATAAAATGTGGTTGTGAAAACTTCCTGTGTGCCGAACTGTTCTTTGATGTCTTTATTCACACTGGACTTGTCTCAGCCACCGAAACTAAGCCAGGTGCTTGTCGCCGGGGTGTTTTTAAATCCCTAAATGCAAAGAAGACTCCTCTGCTTTATTTATTTTCCACTTTCTGTGGTAGCTTTATCATTAACAATACTTACACAATTGGCAGGAGCTTGGCTACTAAGAGGGACATACAATGACATGAACGTGTGTGTTAGCTTGAGGAGAAAGGATCTCACTATGCAACCCAGGCTGGCTTGGAACTCCCCCGGGTTCCATGACCTTCCTGCTTGGGCCTCTGTTGGAGATGGGGTGTAGCTGGGATGCAGGTGCATACAGCACTGTGTTTGCCTTTAGCCAAATGCTATTAGAGTTGATAAGAGACTCTACTTCTCAGGGACTGGCTGACTGGATCACCGCCCACAGGAGCATGACATTTTTTTGGTCACAGGGATTGTAAAAAGCATATACTCATTATACTCCTCAGCGATTTAAGGTGCTCAAACAGCCCACAATAAAGGTGTAACTGTTAAACTCAATATTGTATAGGATACTCCAAGAAGTGATATGTTTAATTACTATCTCTCCATCACTTCCTCTTTCCAGCCTCCTGTGGCCTGCCATCTCCTTTCTAGTTTGGCCTTGTAGCTTGCTGTCTCCTGAGGAGACTGACAGAACAGATAGCATGTGTTCTGAGCTCTGTTACTCTTCATCGGTGATGTAACCTCTCTGTTGGTCAGCCTTCATATCTGTAACCTGGGGACATTAATGTGCCCACTTCTCGGGGCAGTTATACAGAACGAAGGATACTAAGTCAGCGTAGGGTGCCACCTCAAGCATAGTAATGCGATAATGCACGTTGCCGTTGTTGGTAATCACTATCAGTTAAACTCCAGCCCTCTGTCTCTCAGGCCATCATCCATTTGACAACGGCCACATAGGGGTTTCATTCAAGGTTGTCATTCAGAGGTAGAAGCTGGGACAGTACCTTCAATCACCATCAAACACATTTCACTTCTAGGCTATACTCCCTTCTTTCTGAGTTATTTGGGACTAGTGCAAAATGCTGGGGAGAAGGACCCAGCTCAGCATCTCTGTATTTGAACTAACAGGGCAAAGAGGCATTTATCATTTTCATTGGCAAGCAAAGTTAGGGATGTCCTGTTTCTGTTTTGTTTTCTGAAACAGGGTCTCATTATGTGGCCCAGGCTGGCTTAGAACTCAATGCTTCTCCTTCCTCTTCCTATTGGGTGGTGGGGTCACAGGTATGGGCTATGGTGTTTCTGCAGAGTTTCCCCCAACACACTGTGTGGCCCCTTGGCAGCTGCTCTAAGCTACTCTAACTGAAAGTAATTCTCTGTGCCTAGGGTTCCCTTCCTAATAACATCCCAGGTTTCCCAAGTTCATTATCTGATATCCTTCCACAGGCCATTTGTGAAGCCCCATAAGGGTGCCCCTCAAAGTGATCACTAGGGCATATGCAGGTGCTCAGATAAGGGGCTCAGCTGTGATCCAATGAAGAGGTATGATGAAAAGAAAGCTCCCAGAAGACGTGCTTCTGTATTCTGAAGTCTTGAAAATCCATTTGTTAGTTCCTTCAGACAGTAGGTGGTGGTGGTGTGGTGTGTGTGTGTGTGTGTGTGTGTGTGTGTGTGTGTGTGTGTGTGTATGTGTGTGTGTGTGTTTGTGTGTGTAATGTGTTCACATGCACATGTACCTGTGTGTGGTGTATGTGCACATGTGTGCAGTATATATGCACGTAAGGTGTACATACCTATGGAATGAGGAGGTCAGAGGAGGATATGACATAACATCCCCTGTCACTTTGATTCCTATTTTTAAGCTCTCTCTTTCAGCTAGCCGGAATACCAGCAGGCTCCAAAGATCCCCCCGCCCCGTTTCCACCCCATGCTCCTGAATGTTGGGGTTACATGCACACACAGAGCCTTTGCTCCCATTTGGGTGCTTGGGATCCTTTTGCAGCATGCACCTTAGATTTTTACATTCATTTTTATCTCAGCACACAAGTGTCTGAGTAACTGTGGTAATGCCGTGATACCTGCTATAACATTGGTCTAAAGGCCATGAGTTCTACCTGTCCAACACAGAAGAGAGCTCATCTACGGCTTCCTGGTGACCCCATAGTGGCACCCCTGCAACAGATCCAGACACTGTGAGACAATGGTCTGCATGGTCTTAAAGTTTCCTGAACATCTTTGAAGCCAGATCTAAGGCAAAGTCCGTGGCAACAATGAAGCTGTTTCCTTCTGAGCTCGTCCTATAGGAAGGCAGACATTGGTACCCAGGGTAACGATGCTTCATGCAGCTCAGGCCCTTCATGGAGTTGTCCATCACCAAACTGCTACAGATAAGAGGCTTCTTACCAGGCCACCCTGCTTATCAAAAGCAGCCCTTTTGTCCTTCTTGGAAAATTACTCCCCTAACTATAAGCCAGGATTTTAGTCAATGTGCCAAGTTTGAAAAAATAAGACATTGTCCTTTTCGGTTTTAACCAAAAAAAAAAAAAAAAAAACAGAAAAGAAATATCACACACTCATAGGTCTGAGAGCTTTCTTTCTCTGGGATGCTGATTGAGGGGTCCTCTCTGCCTGCCCCTAACTTGATACCTTGAAGTGGAGGCAGAGACAAATAGGCCTGCTTAGCTGCCACAATGAGAGTAGGAGAATCCATCCCAGGGGTCATCCAGCCTGATGGTGCAGCAAAGGCTGTCCGGTCGTGGCTGGACATGATCTGAGCAGCAGCTATGCTGGCAAAGCTTACAGTTAAACCCTACAGGAGCATCCCCCCAGAGTGCTCAAAGGGAACCAGCAGGAAATCTGTGCTGGAGATCAAACTCTGTAGCTAATCACCATGGGCAGGAACATGGATTTCTTCCAGACAGTGTAAAGATCTTTCCTGTGAGACCAGACCTCAATCAACAAAGTGTCCCTGGGCCAGGGCTTAAGGCTCTAGGTTTTTGTTTGGGGTTAGGAGATGAATAATTTTGTTGGTATACCTTAAGGCATCGTGAAGACTTCCAATTGTTGCCCCTGCAAGTTTCTTACAACATGTGAACCAATTGTCCCAAACTCTGTCATTCCATCACTCCACACTGCCAGTCACCGCCGAGGTCATCAGGAAAATTGATTAGTATTAGTTAGGCTACGTTCAGCTAATGTAACAAAATCCTCTTCATCCTGGCTTTAAGAGTGAAGGGTAGTAATGGGAAGTCTTGGGGGTTGTATTAGTCAGGCTTCCCTAGAGGAATAGAACTTTAGAATGAAATACAGACCATACGCATGTGTATGTGCGTGTGTGTGTGTGTGTGTGTGTGTGTGTGTGTATGTGTGTGTGTGCATGTGTGTGTGTGTGCGCGCGCATGCATGTGTGTGTAAAGATTTATTAAAATGGCTTATAGGCTGTGATCCAGATAGTCGAACTAAATGGCTGTCTACCAATGGACGATGGTCCAAGAATCCAGTAGTTGTTCAGTACACAAGCATGGGTGTGAACAAATGGAGTTGCTAGCGAGAGCAAGCAAAGACAGAGAGCTTCCTTCTTCCATGTCTTTTCTATAGGCTGCCAGCAGAAGGTGTGACCCAGATTAAAGGTGGATCTAAAAAGATCCAGATTAGAAGTGGGTCTTCCCACTTCAAAGGATTTAATTAAGAAAAAAATCTCAACTGAATTAGGTATAGAACTTTAAACTCATCAAGATAAATAATAAAATATTATTATCAGTTGCCAAATATATATGGGCTGGACATTGGGAATGTATGCTATACCTTATAATGTTCATAAGTGTTCTTATTGTTTTGCATTATATTTATGGTTATAAGAAAAAGAGTCTTTTATTGGACTAAACAGGGGGAGCTGCTGGGAGGGGGAAAAGACACCGCTTAAATTAAAAAAAAAAAAGAAAAGTGGAGAGGATGGTAAAGGAGAACAGGGTAGGAGGGTGGGACCTGGAGGGGGAGAAGGGAGGGGAATGTGATTGAGATGTAACATGAAGAAATAAATAAATGTTGAAAAAAAAAAGAAAAAAAATCCTTCATCGGTGTGCCCAGCCATTTGGGTTTTAGTTCATTCCAGATGTAGTCAAGTTGACAGCCAAGAACAGCCATCACGGGATGGTGGTTGATATTGCCTTGGGCTGACTGGTGGCTCTTCTTCTCTGTTGACTCCTTTTGCAAGTGTCATCATTCTCAGGCAAGAGTGACAGATCTGGTTCTAGGCTTTGTGTCTGCACTGGGTAGCATCCACAAGAAGAAAGAAAAGTCACTTCTGCCAGTTCCTTGGGGAGAGAGTCATAAATCATCACTAAGCCCCCAGGAGCTTCAAGAGCCTTCTGCATGCAGCTCAGCCCTGCATTGCATGTGTTTATCTCCAAGCCAGACCAGCAGGGAGGTGGCACTCGTGTGTGTGTGTGTGTGTGTGTGTGTGTGTGTGTGTATAAAGATTTATTAAAATGACTTATAGGCTGTGATCCAGACAGGATCCCCTCAGGCCTATCCAAGACCGCACACAGGGTGCTGACTATGCTTCCTTGGAGTTGGCAATTGTTTAGGGAGTAAACCTTGAACAAAATTAAGGTTTTGTTACCAGAAAAAGAAGAGAAAGGAGGAGAGAGAAGAGGAGGAAAAAGAGGTAGAAGGACTACTGAAGAAATGAGGCAATGCCCTCTGGCTGAGGAGGTGTTCATTATAAATTTAACAATTATAATTAAAGGTGTGTCGTTCATGCTGGTCCCGTAATGCTCCATCTCTCTGTCTTTGGGGCACATGGTGCCAATGTGCTCTTGGCTCCCCGGCAGGGCCATATGATAGCATCTACTTGTAGATTTTAGGAGAGATGAGACATTCGTCAGTGCCAGCTTGAGTGTTTATCACCAGGGCTAGTTTCTACAGTGTCCTTTGCTTTAATCCTAAAAGCCAGAAATTTCTCCAACAGTGTCCACCTGTCAGACTCCATCCTGTACCTCAAGGCCACCAACAGTGACCTTGAACACTGAAATGAAGAGGGAAAATAATCACATTCGGATATAGAGACAGTTTGTTACTGCCAAGAAAGCCTGTTTATTTTGACTGGCACAATAGTTCACAACTACTGAATGTCTGTGATCTAGGCGTGTGGTGACACATTATCACTAGTCACTACAAGAGTGAGAAATCAAAAGTGGCACAGACTCCTCTGTCAGCCCACGGATCCCCCCTCGTGACTTCAACCTAGGTGTGTGTTCTAGCTTGCTTTTCTGTTCCTGTGATAAAAACACCAAAACCAACTTGGGAGAGAAAGGGTTTGTTAAGCTAACAGCTTACAGTCCATCCAGGGAAGCCTGCTCAAGCAGGAACCATGGGGGAATGCTGCTTACAAGCTCATTTTCCTTGGTTTGCTTGGCTACCTTCTTATGAAAATCAGGACCCTCCCACATCAATTATTATCCAAGAAAATGCCCCACAGATATGCCCGCGGACAGTCTGGTAGAGGCAATCCCTCAAAGAGGCTCCCTCTTTCCAGGTGACCCTAGTGTGTATGTGTCAAGTAGCCCAAAGGTAATTGGCATAGGACGCCTCCAGATAGGCATCAGCCCACGGATGTGATCATGGAGGTCGCCTGGCTGAACAACAAACACCTCAAAGTTTCATGTAGAGGCCAAGTGAGCTTCGTGCCCATGTGTATAGGAGTCTTCAGAAACTGCCTTTGTATAGGCGTTATCAAAAGAGGAACTGTGAGGTGAGCAAAGGAAGGTGTTGATAAGAAGGGAGGGGAAAACGCCATGGAGATAACATCCCCTCCCCTTTCCTTTCTGGTTCTGCCTGTCTTGTGGCCAGCCAAATTGTCTGTACCAAGACACTTGTGCAGTGAACAGCCTTGGCAGGAAGAATGGGATTCCTCTAAAGAAAAGAAACAGGCTTGCCTCCACTTTGTTAAGAGGAGATGGATCCTCCTTGGAACCAGAGCCAGGCATCCTTTCTGTCCAGTATGTTAGGTAAAGTCCCTTGCAGAGTGTAGCAGACAGCTTGGTGCCCATTACAAAAGACGTGAGTTCCTCACTGAGCACAGCTTCCACCCACCCTCACAGGTCACAGGCTGTGTGTACCCATCATCTCTGTGGGAACAGACTCACGGGAGGGATGCAGAAGTTCAGACGCTCTGCCACTGCTATAACTACAGGATTCTGAGGCTGCTGCCAGCACACACAGTACTGAGAGCTCCCTAGCAGGCTCAGAGACTCACAAGCCCTGGCATGTCTGCTTTTTCATGGGCAGGTAACATTCCAGACAAATTTGAGAGGAAAGCTGCTTATCTCTCCAGTTCTTCCAGAGAGATCTGTCTTTTAAAATCAAAAGTCCTATATTTCTCACCTCTGACCAACTCAGGTGATTGAAAGTCCCCCAGGCTGGGTATGGCCTCAGCCACTCTCACCTGAGGGAGAATGATCCTCTGGAATGGTAATGGTGATGTCCACTTGAGAACTGAAACAAGCAACCTGAAAAGACAATTTGAGCATGCCACACACAAAGCAGTTTTCCAGCTGCCCCAGTGGAAGTCGGTCGCCCATTAAGAGTCTTTCTATTCTGTCCTCAGTGGTAGAAAAGCTTGGTGCTCAAAGTTTTCAAACAGGAAGTAAAATGTGCCCAGTGAGAATCTCATTTGAACAGAGTATGGGATTGATTCTGGGTGTTGAATATAAACCTTAACGTGTAACCTCAAAATAACTGCCACACCCTGAGTGAGAAGAACACAGCAAACACTCGGGACTCAGGAAAATAGAGTTTGCAGTCATTAGCAACATGTGTTTTCCCTCTCAGTTCAGTATCAGAAGTTTAAATTACCTGTTATGAGAAACTGAGAAGTTATAAGAGATCATACATCAGATACAAATAGAAATAGATTAAATATATATATATATATATATATATATATATAAATCAAAGACAAAATGTTAAGTATCCTGCATGGAACTGAAGCTATCTGGGAGAGAACATTTAGGGCACTCTAATTCCCTCAATGAGAACACAATAAATTGAAAATGAATCTTTAATATGTCAAACTGTCATCCAGTCCTCATCAGGGTCTATGAGATGCTGGGGAAGACTTTCTCAGACTGAAAATGAACGAATACCATTATTCTGCAAAGATCTCAACCCATCTCCATCAGGTGTTATTCACTCATTCAATCACTCTAAGCAATGCATTAAAGCTTCTTGAATGTGCCGGTCTAAACCAGATAGACCCCTTTCCCTCAGAAGTATTCAGGAAGGTTTATTTCAAAATGTGGTGAATGTGATGAAGAAAATATGAACAGTAGCAACCTTGGGGACATAACTCAGGTTAGCTGAGAATCCTCCCTGAGATTTGATACTGGGGCTGAACTTTACAATGCTGTAAAGAGATTTTCTACCCAGAAAACTAGTACAGAAGAAGACAGATGGGGGAGAGGGGCTAAACGACTGTCCCTGGTTCAAAGGACAGCATGTCCAAAGGCTTTGTGGCAGACTGATTTTGAGAGCAACAAAGAGAAGCAAGACCGGAGTGAATAGACAATACATGCAATGCTAGAAATAGAGAACTTCTGGACTGAAATAGTGCGGTTCACAGTGGTGTCAGCTAGGTGGACAAATATGAAGGAAACAGATCAGTGTCAATTGAATTCCAATGAATAGCTGGAGGCTGAGTGATAGAAATAGAAAACCAACGTTTGGCAAGTGCCACAGTGATGATTATTGCATGTGAAGATTATTAATTGTTGCTAAAATTAGTACCCTGTATAATGAGAATGATTATACAGACCCAAAATATCTCTCTCCCACCAAAAGAGAGGCCAGAGCTCGCAAGCTCCTTCTCGGGCAATGGCTCAGTGTCAACATTCCCAGTCAAGGCAGAGGTCGATAATTGCTCCTTCTGATACAATATACTCAAGCACATCGCTTCTGAGACATCCTTGCCAAGATATATAACTGAATTCCAACATGAGAAAACATCAACTTAAACCCAAGGTGGAAACTGTGCTATTAGATAACTCGCTGCCTTCATCCAGACTGCCATGGTCCTGTGCAGCAAAAAGTGCAAAGGGCACTCTAGGCTGGAGAAGACCCGGGAGGACCAAGGATGTCTGTAGATGAGTGAGTAGTAGTGTACATTAGTGTTAACTTCCTGGTTTTGATTGCTTGCCCCATGCTTATGTAAGATGCTCACACTTGAGGAAGTTGGCCAAAGGGTGTACAGGAAACCTCTGTGCCATTTTTGCAATTTTTTTTGTATGTCTGAAATTATTTCAAAATAAAATTGGTTTGGTTTGCTTTTCGTTTTTTAAAGGAGGAAAAAGAAAAGGAGCCAGTGTGGCTGGAATGTAGAAAATAAGGAGGAAAAAGCGGGAGACAATGCAGGGGGTGTGGAAAACAATAGGGATTGGGGTCTTTTCAAGAGTAAAGGAAGACTTTGGGCGTGTGAGTGCGCATGTGTGCGTGTGCACCTATGTGTGTGTGTGTGTGTGTGTGTGTGTGTCTGTGCCTCTGTCTGTGTCTCTGTGTTTGTGTATATATGTGTGTGTCTCTGTGTGTGTATCTGTGTATATGAGTCTGTGTGTTTGTGTCTGTCTGTGTGTTTCTGCATGTGTGTCTCTCTGGGTGTGTATGTGTGTTTCTGTGTGTGTGTGTGTGTGTGTGTGTGTGTGTGTGTGTGTGTGTGTGTGT
>CAJQZJ010000918.1:443896-481993 GCA_907164525.1 Lophiomys imhausi
CTCCAAGTAGAAGATGAGCATCGAAGAATCTCCAGTGGGAGATGATTGAATTGGTGGTAAGCCATTCTCTTGGCAAGAAAAACCACTTGCTTCAACTGTAGACAGACTCCTGTCCAAAAAGGACAAAACTTGGAAGCAGGTAAGTCGACAGCCTAGCTCTGCCAAGACAGGGTAGGTAAGTCCTTCATAATTCCTGCTCTACAACCAATGTCTGTCAGAGAAATGGGGCCAAATGGCTGAAGATTGATGCTGTAATGTATGGAGAGAAAATGGGAACTGTCCAGGCAGCCACTGGTATGTCATTTTTTAGTTTTGGAAGCTGCGGGCCCTGCACTTCCTATATAATCAGATATATTTATCCCTCTCAGGTCTCTGAGGTGGTTGAAGAATAGATAGCTAGAGTGTCATAGTTAAATTTTGAGTTGTTTAGGAATCAAGAGGGGGTTCTGGATCTAAGAAGATATTTTTAAAATTATGAGGCAAGTTAGTATGAAAGCTGAGTTAGATATAAACTCATGGAGATGGTTAGATAGTAGAATGTTAAAGTCAGGTGCAAATACATATGGACTGGACATTGGGAATGTATGCTAAGCCATATAACTCTTATAATCGTGGCCTATTTATTTCTGTTGTTTTTTATTGTATTTATAGTTATAAGAAAAAGAACCATTATTTGGACTGAAAGGGAGAGCTGTTGGGGGGAAAAATAAATACCTTAAACTAAAAAAAAAAAAAAAAGAAGGGAAGAGGATGGTGGGGCTGAGGGGGAGGAGGGTGGAAGGGTGGGACTGGAGGGGGGAGTAGGGAGGGGATTGTGATTGAGATGTAACTTGAAGAAATAAAAAATAAATTATTAAAAAAACTTATAATTTAAAATATACATTTATATAATAAAGTTTCAATTTTTAATAAAAATTTAACCTTCAAAAAAAAAAAGTAAAATTATAAAGTTATAAATAAAGTTCTGCGTAAACAGGGAAAGGGAGATGCTACCAGAACAGGTGATGATGGGTCTTGTAAGAAAATGCTGCAGGATATGAGCTGAGGAGCTTGGGTGAGAGTCCGATGGACTAACCTGGCCATGCATGGAGATTCCTGTGCCTGTGTTGGCTAGTTTTTGTCCACTTGACACAAACTTAGACATATTTGGGAAAAACAAATTTCAACTGAGTAATTGCCTCTATCAGATTGGCCTGTAGGAACATCTGTGAGACATTTTCTTAATTAATGGTTGGTGTAGAAATGCCTAACTTACACATGGTGGGGTAACTCTAGGCAGGTGGTCCTGGGTTGTATAAGAAAACAGGTTGGGCAAGCCATGAGGAGTCAACCAGTAAGCAGTGTTCCCCAATGGTGTCTACCTCAGTTCCTGCTCCAGTTTCCTGCTTTGAGTTCCTGCCTGGACTGCTTTTTGTGGTAAAATATAAGTCAAAATATGAAATAAACCCTTTCTTCCTCAACTTACTTTTGGTTCCAGCATCTGAAAGCAAAGTAGATAGAACACCATGTGCGGTTAATTGGACAGATCTCAAGGCTAACAATAAAATTAAATAAATCAAGAGATATGGTTCTGGAATATAAACACACCAGACCAAAGAAACAAAAAATCCAGAAAGACACCACACATATATAGATAACTGACTTTGACAAGGTTGCTGAGAAAATTAGGGACATGAAGGTGATTTTGTGATGTTTTTGCAGTAGAGATTCAATGAACTCATGTCCAGAATACTTGAGATACTTTTATTAACCTTAGATGTTAATAATAAGAAACAATCCAATAAAAGCTGATAAAAAAAAAACCTGAGCAGACTCTTTATATAAAATGTTGGGTGAGGCCGGGCGTTGGTGGCACATGCCTTTAATCCTAGCACTTGGGAGGCAGAGGCAGGCGGATCTCTGTGAGTTCGAGGCCAGCCTGGTCTACAAAGCAAGTCCAGAACAGCCAGAGATATACAGAGAAACCCTGCCTCGAAAACCCAAAATAAATAAATAAAATAAAATAAAATGTTGGGTGAATGACTCATTAACACACAGAAAAGACCTGTAAATCAGACGGGCAAAGGAAACCACTACCCAATCATTAGGATGTTTGAAATTAGAACATGTAAACTCCAAAGCCAGCGCTGGCAAGGACGTGAAATAATGGAAGTTTTATACATTGCTGGTGGGAAACAAAATTGTGCAACCACTGTGGCAAATGGCTAGACAGTTTCTTATAACCCTGAAGCTACACTTTAAAGGATGCTCAGGAATCCTCTTCCTCATGTTTATCCAGGAGAAATGGAACCATATGTCCACTGACTTGTGAGCACATGTTCACAGATACCTAACTCACAATACACCAAATTTGGGACGGACCCTAATCCTGTTAAAGGGGGAATAAATAAACTGAAGTACGTCCACACAACAAACTTGTTAGCCAGCAGGGAATACAAGATGAACTGGTACTGGTAATATACACAATGGAAGGGTGGATCTCAAAAACATGGTACTGAATAAAAGAAGCCGAGCACATCAAAGAACGTATACTGTATCACTTCATGTATGTGAAATTGCAAAAAAAAACAAAAAAAAAAAAGACACAGCTAATCTGAAGTGACAGACAGCAGCTTAGAGACTGACAGGAACTGGAACAGGAGGAGGCTGAGTCACCCAAGAGAGACTACTGGGGTGATCACAGTGGTGGTCTAATGGGTGCGTGAGCCTGTCAGAACTCATCAGAAAGTATACTTGAAATAGGCAGATTTTATTACCCTAAAATCATAACTCAACAAAGTTAATCCAGAAAAATTGAACAAGTAGAAAATACTATGCTATAAAAATATCAAATCACAGTATATAGTGTCACAGTTAAATTTTAAGCTGTTTCGGAATTAAAAGGATGTTCTAGGTCTGAGAACATATTTGTTTTTAAGTTGGTGATGCGAGTTAGGGTGGAAACCGAGTTAGGTCTAGAACTGTACAACTTATTGTTTTCTATTGCATTTACTGTTATAAGAAAAAGAGCCCAGGAACTGTTGGGGGTGAGGGGGAAGACACCTTAAATTAAAGAAGAGGAAGAAGAAGAAGAAGAAGGGTGGGACCAGGAGGGGGGAGGGAGGGGACTACGATTGAGATGGAACTTGAAGAAATAAATAAATGTTAAAAAATATATCAAATCATGAGAAGACTACATAAAGAAGCCTCTGTTAGGACAACATCATGGAAGTTGTGAGTCATTGGAGCTGTCCCATAGACTTGAATTTGGCCAGACCTTGGCTGAGCTCTGCTGTCCACTGTCATGAGTCCACAGTGTCTGTGCTGAGTCAGGGGACACAGACCTGGGAATTCCGTGCAGCTCAGTGGAGGGAGACTGTGCTTGCTCAGCCAGTGTTTCCCCAATGCCCGGGTCTTTTCACAGCTCCTAGGAAGACAGATCCTAAAGGCTGACCCTCCTCTATGTTCTTCTCTCCCGCCTGAACCCTAAATGGCATCTTGTGACTGTCACAAACTCCTAGAACCTTTCTGTTTACTGAGTTCTTCATCCCTGTCCCCTGACTCTGTGCCCCAACACGTTCATGGAACAGTGGCTGGGAAGATTCCAGAGGAATCTAGAGACTTAGGAAAGACAGAGTGATCTGTTCAGGAAGTTGCTACCTGTTAGTGGGACACTTTGCCCTAGTGGAGCTGCTAGGTAGGCCCCCAGTGCAAGAGGAAGCTTTTAGCCCTTATATGACTGATGAACTGAAGGAGGCTGAGATATGGGGTCACCCCACACTGGAACAGTAGGATAGGTGGGAGAAGGGGTAGAAGGTGGGAGGGTAGGACAGAGAGGGTTGGAGAGAGGGGGCTGTGATGGAGATGTAACATGAAATAATAAATTAAAAAAAGACAGGGTGAGCCAAGGAATCTTGTAGCCACTAGAACATTAATGTCTTTGCAATGAACCTTTTTAACAAAATCTTTCTTTGAGGAACAACAAATGGCCATGTGCTCCTAAATAATCAATTGGATAAAATTTAGAATGGATTTTGTTTTCCTTTTATTTCTACAGGATTTAGCTCAAAATCTTTAGTACTATGCCATTACCATTTGTTGTTGTCAGGGGCCGGAGCACCCTGTCTCACCTTGTAGTTCAGTCTGGCCCCCAAATTCAAGAGCCTCATGCTTCAGCCTCCTTCCCGAGTGTCAGGTACACAGGTCTTTGCCTGTGCCTGGAAATTGTGTGCATTTACAACTCACTTATATGAAGTATAAGTGAGAACCTGACTCACTTAGGCTTCAAAGCTCAGCTCACAGGTGCCTTCCTGGGCCATGTTTGTCCTGAGCTCCTGCAGGAGAGAGCCGGTCAGCCTCCTCTGGCTCCATACCTGTCAGGCCCACAGTGCTGATTCATCTGCCATCTCTGTCCTCTCAAGATGCTTGTTTATGGAGGGCAGAGGGCATGGCTATCAACTTTTATAGCCCAGTGACTGGCATTGCTTCTGGCCTCTTGTAAACACTCAAATATTTATTGTTGGATGTGACAGTGACAGTGCAGGACAACCAGAGACACGGGTGTGTAATGAGAGTTCTTCAGTGAATTAGGAAGGACTTTTAGAATGCAGACCAGTCTGGCATATGGTCCTAGGCATAAGAAGGAAAGCCTGGGAAACTGATAAAGGGCTTCTTGGCTTGACTTTTCTTTCAGCCACTAAACACTGCTCAGCTGCTGGTCACTGCCTTATTTTGAAAGACCCAAGACTTGCCAAGACTTGAGGCCAAGGAGAGGTGGAGCCAAAATGAGGTGGAGACCAAATGAAAAGCCTCGTTTTTTTGTCTTTGTTTTTTTGTATTTTAAAAAGTTTTATTCTTGCAGATTTAGAAATTTTAGAATTTTAGTAACCACAAAAAATCCTTTCACACCTAATGATTGTTAGCAGAATGTAGTGATGCATTAGCTAAACAGAAATCGTGCTGACATGCCAAAATAAACTGTCTTTTAGTAAAAATAGACCCTTTAGGGCACAGAATTGTATCACAAATTTACAGAAGGGATACTTTGCAAGAATTCAATCAAACTAGAGTAACTATATCTTTTAAATGCAGCACTTAAAAATGCAACAACCCTGTGCATTCTTTTCTTTAAAAAATGTGTAGAAATGCTGCTTTATTGCTGCAGAGGTCAAAGTTCAAGGCTCAAGAGTTACAAGAGAGAACACAAAGGTAGCCTTGGAAACTTGGTTCTGTTTATGTATAAAAAGGTAAAGTTTATAAAAGTTAATTTACAAACTAAGAACAAAAGTGGCACGCACATATTATGTACATGCATCCTGAAAACATCAAGCATTTCAGATGCATAGCTCAAAGAACAGAAGACCACCCACTCCCCCTTGTCAAAAAAAAGTATTTTAAGTCACACCATTATTTTCTTCCAGGTGATTCACACATTTCTTTCTAAAACCATCAAGTCCGTAATTTACTCAATCAAAAAACTTCGTTTTGATGCTGTGGCTCTGAGAGAGGCGGTCCTCACCCTGTGGAGGACCATGGCCAAGAACCTGGAAAGGACTTCGAGAGAGTCCTCGAGCTGTGAGTTACTGAGAGAAACCGTGAGAACCACAACCTATTTAAGCTCGAGAGCGAGCAACCACCGACTAGGTGTGAAGCAAAGTATGCCATCTGCCAGCCCTCAGGCCAGGCTAATTCCGCATGTGCCCTGAGGCGGTAAGAATGGTGGATAGAAGCCTGGGCACATAAACTGAGAGTCAGAGTCGGAGAGAGACTCTTGCCTTTGGTCACTCCAAGGGGGCTGGCAGAAAAGGCATGGCATAGAGCCTGCTGAGAGAAAGTTCATGAAAACCAGGCACTGAAAACATCCATCCATGGACACGAGAGCCCCTAGGACAGTCTCAGCTGACTGAAGCTGGCCAAACAAGACCAGGAGTGACCCTAGGCTCAGGAGAAAGCTTCAAACCTAAGCTGACTTGAGGCAGAGGCTCCCATAGCAATGGCACGACGGAGCCAGACCACTGATTGCTGGGTGAGGTATGCCTTGCAGATAGAAGGCTCGTGAGTTGCCCAGAAAGACCCATGGCCTTAATATCCTTTCAAAAGGATTAGGGTGAGGTTGTTTGAGTGTTGATAGGTATTAGGTGTTCATAGCTTATTAGGCATTATTAAATGTAGTATAAGAAAATTTTCATTTACACAGCTGCTGAGCCAGCCTGCAGATCATCCATCCATCACTCTCCAGTCACCTTCCTTAGCCACCCATTCTTCTGCCTTGAATGTCTATTTATCTCTGTTATTCTCCAACCCTTGAAAGAATCCCTTTTAGTCTTTCATACATGAGTACTATATTTTCATCTCTCCACTCCTCCCTATCCACCCTCCAACTCTTCTGTGTCTCCTTGTCTATCTTTTCCAAATTAATGATCTTTACTCCAACTATGATTGCTATGCACACACATATACATATGTATGTATGACTAGAACCTGCTGAGCCCATGTAGTCCATGTGTTGCTTGTATGCACACGTGCCTAGCGCTGACCTCTTGGGACTAGAGAAGACCAATTCCTTTTCTTCCCATCATTGTTAAACTCTTCATCTGGGGTGATGGACCTTGTGAGACTTCCCCATCGATGCTGACCTGTCAGGGGCTTGTCTTTATGCTGGGCTCTTTGAGGTGATAATAGTTGGGAGATTTTGTGAGTGTAGCTTCTCCTGTCCACAACCTTTCTCCCTCCTCTTTCCTCTTCTCTTGTTCTTTTTTTCAGTTACAGGGATATCTCCTTTAATGATTGATGCCTCGGGTCTTTAAAAAATATTGCTATAAGCCAGGTGTAGTGGCGCATGCCTTTAATCCCAGCACTTGGGAGGCAGAGGCAGGCAGATCTCTGTGAGTTTGAGGCCAGCCTGGTCTACAAAGCAAGTCCAGCCTGGTCTACAAAGCAAGTCCAGGACAGCCAGGGCTACACAGAGAAACCCTGTCTCGAAAAACCAAAAAAAAAAATATTGCTATATAAGCTTCATGCCAGCTATTTTCACCTTAGTGTAGAATTCTGAGACATGTACTATATTACTTTTTGCTAAACTTTAATTTAAAAATTTTCACATTATAAATCATTAGGATGCAGTTCTCTTTGCATGTTAAATTGCCGCTTGAGGCTCATATAAAACTGAATGGAATTAGTACATCAGTGAACATTTTTATGATACTTTTGTTATATTGCTTTGTAAAGGGATTTTATTAATATATTAATTATACATAATGAGCTTCATGAGGACATCTTTGTACATGTGTATAATATATTTTGATCATATTCACCTGATATCACCTTTTGTTTCCCCCTCACTGATCCCCTTCTTCTTCCCAGCTAGTCTCCTGTTTTTAGAAGTGAGTTTCATTGGGAGTGCTTCCAGGAGGATTGGTGAGTGGCCATATCCTGGGGACATGGCTCAGTGCATAAGAGAACTAGTTGCACAAGCCTGAGGAACTGAGTTCAGATCTGATCTATAGCTGGGCATGGCCACACACATCCATAACCCCAGCAGAGATGAGGTAGATGGGAAGATTACTAGGGTTTGCTGGCAGCAGACTAGCTTCAAATTCAGTGAGAGACCCTGTCTCATGGAAATAGGGCAGATAGAGATAGAAGACTTCAGGCATCCTATTCTGGCCTCCAAATACTCATGCATAGGGGCATGTATCCTCCCACATGCGTGTGGATCCACTACACATACACATATATGCATACTTACACACAAAAGAAATACATTAATAAAATAAGTAAATATCCTGAGGTTCTAGGTAAACATAATTTTGGGAAGACACTAAACTACTATGCATGCATGGTGTCATCTATTTTTTTTTTTTGTTGTTGTTGTTTTTCAAGACAGCATTTCTCTGTGTAACTCTGGCTGTCCTGGACTCGCTTTGTAGACCAGGTTGGCTTCGAACTCACAGTGATCCACCTGCCTCTGCCTCCCGGGTGCTGGGATTAAAGGCGTGCGCCACCATGCCCGGCCCGCATGGTGTCATCTAATGTCCACTGTTATTGTGTTAATATAATCCCCATTTTATACAGGAATAAATGAAGTATAGAGGACTTATGTGGCTGTCCAAGGTAATATACCAGGAAGTACCAGGAATTCACACGTCTTATCAGACAATTCACTGTGCTCTACTGTCTCCTGTTAAAACTTAAAAAAAATAAAATTAAAAATTGTAAGCTTCATCACTCATTTAGAATAGTTTTGGAAATTAAATATATGCATATTAGACTATTAGTAACCAGGACACATTTGCTTGTCACCCTCCTTAAGCAGAGCCTTGTTGCTATCTCAGACCTGCCCTCCTGCTTCATTCTCTCCCTGCCCAGGGAAGCCTGTGTTGAGACTTGTTCCTTATTGTAGTGGAGGCAAAAGGTGAGGATAGTAAGGGGTTGATCCACTCATGAGAAAGCGTGTCTCATGGAGGGCTCCGTGCAGAGAACCAATACCTCTTCCCATCCACAGACAATGTTGGTCTTCTCTAGAAGACAGGGAAACAAGGCTCCATCTTGAAAGCAGGGAGGCTGGTCCCTCACCAGACACCAGGCCTGCTGGTGCCTTGATCTTGTACTTCTCAGCGTACAGAAGAGGGAAGACATACCTTTCTGTTACTTATAAATAACCCAGTATGTGGTGTTTTTATACAGTTGCACGATCTGGCTAAGACACCCATAAGCTTTAGGGATATTTATTTCCATATAGAGTTTGCTTTGCAGAGAATCCTGATTTTGATGAATGCCATAAATGTTCTAGAAAGTAGAATTTTAAAGTGAGATTTTGGAGACATGGTGTCCCACCAACTGGGATACGTAGAGACACCAATATTGCTGGAACTTAGAGCACAAAAGTCCCCAGAATAGCGTGCTGACAGTGGTGTGCCTGGAAAAGGCTGGAAGTGTTCAGGATATATTTACTGTGTATAGGACTGCTGGCTTCCTTTCTGTGGCTGTGATAAACAGCAATGACCAAAAACAACTTGGAGAAGGAAAGGTTTTATCTCATCTTATTCTTCAGGTCACAGTCCATCAGGGAGGGAACTGGAAGCAGAAACTGGGTAGGAATCCCCTCTGGGCTCACTCAGGCTCAGGCCTAGCTAGAACATACAGGGATGGCAGCCTGAGAGCGGGCATGGCCTTCCTGCATGAATTAACAATCAATACAACCCCCCCCCAGACACGCCCACAGGCCGGTCTGGGCCAGGCACTTCCTCAATTGAAGCTTCCTTTCTCAGATGACTCCAGGCTGTGTCAGGTTGACAATTAAAGGTAACTAGGGCATAGGAATTGCCAGTTAATTAGATATTTGTGGTGGGGAAAAGGCTATTTATTCGGATGAATAATGCTAAGCTTACGTGTAGTAATGAATCTACAAGGCTTGGTGGCTTAGCATATCATAATATTATTCCTACCTTATATTGCATTCTGGTGGTGTGGGTAGGTGGCAAGTGGAGGGGTGCTCTACTCCATACAGTCTCTCAGGGGCCCAGATAGATCCCTCCTCCCTTCTCCTGCACTAGTACACACTTTCTTCAAGTTCTCTGAGGCTGGGTAATAGAGCAGGGACATTCTATGATGATTCTGCTACATCAAACTTCAAGTGAGGCTACAAAATATTTTTGCTGAAAAACAGATTATTATCCCTTATTTGTAAATGAATCCATACTTTGGGCTTCTATGTTACACTATTCCTAGGGAGACATGAACAAATGTCTACTCATCCCAGATAGGGAACCGATGACAAACCAAAGTTCAATTTGGTGAATCAATGAGTTTTATTGGGGTTACTTACAAGATTATAGGAGAGGGAGTTGCTTACAGGAGCAGGGATGACTCAGAAAGCTGTGTCACCAAAGCCCTACCTCAGCAAGGGTAAGGACTCTTGGAAGCTGGAAGCCTAGAGCACCCTGTGGCACCCACAGACCTCTTGATAGGTCTGAGAGTGTCTCTCAGAAGCCCTTACTGTTAACAGTAATAATAATAAACACTAAATAAAATAAATAAGTAACAGAATAATAAAACAACAAATTAATAAACAACAATGAATAAAATAATAATTTAATAATATTAACGTTAATAATAATCTTGGGGACAGGGGTATTAGTATATCTGGTCAGTTTCAGAGAGTTTTTAATTCTCCTGAGTGGTTTGTTTCCTGAGTCCTCAGGACCCTCCCTTAGGAACAACCTGAGTCTTAATGAGCTTGCCTGCAGGACGGAAAGCTTTATCTTGGAGGAAATCACTACACAACATGGATTGAATAGGAAAATTGACAGGGGTGTTGCTTTTTGCCTGAAGAGCAGTGTGCTTTGTGGTCACCGTGAAGTGTGTGAAGTATGTATGTGTGTCAGGGGTATTGAACTGAAGGAAACCGCATTTATGATGAAGAATTTAAAGGAACTAATTGGAACTTCACGGTTGTAGAAGGTGGGAGTTTGCAGACCAAGACTCAAAAATTATTCTGGACCATTTCCAGTCCCTGAGTAGCCATTTACTACAACATCTGAATCTGACCTCACATCTCTCTGATTATTAAGTAAAGTTTTTCGGATGATTAAGAATTCTACTAGTAGCCTGGGATCATGGTGCATGCCTTTAATCCGAGCACTCGGGAGGCAGAGAGAGGCAGATCTCTGTGAGTTTGAGGCTAGCTTGGTCTACAAAGCAAGTTCCAGGACAGCTAGGGCTATTGCAGAGAGAAACCCTATCTCAACAAAACAAAACCACACACACACAAATATGTATATATATTAATTTTTAAAAATCTACTAACTTCCACCAACCATAAGGTCAAGAATATTACAGGATATCTGACACCTAGACAAGAGAGCTACCACCACCACTATGCTGGTACCACCTATCTGTCACTCACAGTAATCCAAATCTGTATTCCTGGGCTGTGATTACTCATACCTGGTGCAGAATAAACACCTTCATTCCCTTGGAGCATGACTGTGTTTCGTGCTGACATGGGCATGTGGGTGTGTGTTAAATGTGGGGTTTCCACATGAGACATGGGGTGCAGGGTTGCTTTTGGAAGCCTGGGTTTCCAGGGTAAGGATAAGCAAAGAACATGTATCAGAGAGCTCAGTGGTTTAGAGCTTGCTGTAAACAAAGCAAAGACAGGACAGAGAGCAACCTGAGGCACTAGACGGCCCTGCATTCCCCCAGCCCTGCTAAGCAGCTGATTTGACAGACAGCCCTTTTATGTGTCCCTCTCCTAGGTGACAGCCTTCCACTCGCCTTCCCCCAAACTCCATTGTTGATCCAGGCTTCCCAGCACTGCAGGACAGTGTCTTAAGGATTTGGGAACTGCCACTTTTGACCACTACAGAAGTGGGTTTTTACATACTTTGTATAGTAGGCTCCAAAATTATCTTCCTTGACTTTCTTGACCCAGAGGTTTAAGAATTACCAGGGTCCTGATTTCTTCTTCAGTTACTTATTTTTCTTGTATTTACTAACTTGCCAACCCCACCGCCATTGTGGAAATCCCTTGTTTACACCAGGCCGGTGTTTGTTTCTCCAAGTGTGGTTGGTATTCTCTGGAAAATGAGGAGGGATCTGGTGAATTTGGTCTAAACTGTGGGCTTATGGAGCCTTCCAGCATGCACCAAGGCAGCCTCTCTGAGAAGGGTTTTTCAGGACCTCGCATTTTTCATATGGACATGTTGTGGGTGTTGTGAACTTGAGTCTGAGGACGCATACAACCTTCTCTTACCTCCCTGGGGATCTTGGGGGTGGAGAATGAGCTCTTTGAGTCTCAGGAAAGGAAGCTTAATGAGGAAGAAGCACCAGACCCCAAAAGGGGTCATTAGATGACAGGATCTCCTCTGAAGGAGGAGGGCTCTGTGGAGGGTTTGGGGGACAAAAATAGCTGGATAAGGACTTAGAGCATTGAAGCTCATCATCACTACCCCAATCTCAGTTCTGAGCCTCTCATCAGTTCATCACACTGGGTGGTGAGCGGCAAGTAGGTAGGACCTTACTGGAGCTAGTATCAAAGGACACTGGGTCCCGCTTCCCTGGCTGAGGACGATTGGCCTCTTTTACTTCCTCTATCCAAGTGACTTGCCTCTGAATTGAAATGCTACCTAGAAAACTTATTACCCACATATATAGAACTTTGTAGCCAGAACCTAGTGGTTTGGATGCCATGAAAATGCAAACAGTAAACATCAGAAATGGAATAAAAACTTTGTTAACTAGAGAAAATTTTTGAAATGAGAAGTTAACATAACAATATTTTCTCCCACTAGAGGTAATTTTGAAGAGAGCTCAGGAACAAGCAAAACCAGTCATAATCCCCAAGTCACATGATACGTGAAACAGTGGGCATCTAGGCCATGAAACCAAGCAATGGTTAACTCACAAAGAGAAAACCAAGAGCTGCTCCAGTCTGCCACACCCTTCTCTGCTATAATTCTCATAAGCCCATCTTTGAACTTGATCTTGCTCTGCTCCACTGCACATAGGTCTCCAGGGAGCACAGTGCACCGCTAGGGGCTAGCAACTCCAAATGTCAGGGTTCCTTGCTCTTCAGAAGGCCAAGTACCAGAAGACTCAACGGCTCTACCTTCTCCCACCAGCTACTGGTGTTGCCTGAAGCTGAGCCAAGACCTCTGCCAGAGGACATTGCAGGTCAGATGCACTTGGCACATGAGGATTTCTGTGGAAAACCAGGCTGACAAACTCAGTGAAATTTCCTGCAAGCAACACAAAGGCCTGCAGGACTTTAAAGGACATTCAGAAGGAGCCCTTGTGAATACTGTAGCCTGTGTTCATCTTAACAGCTTTTCAACAGGGGGCCTCGGTGGCTTGTGTATTCTATAGAAGGGGGATATGGAAAGTGTAAGGGATTTTCAGTGTGGGCCTCTGTCTCTCTCCCTCCCTCCCCTCCCCCTCCCTCTCCTCCCTCTCCCTTTCCCTCTCCCTCTCTCTCTCTCTCTCTCTCTGTCGCGCTCTCTCTCTCTCTCTCTCTCTCTCTCTGTGTGTGTGTGTGTGTGTGTGTGTGTGCACATGTAGGCACGTGAGTGTGGAAGCAGAAGCAGAGTTTGACTTGGGTTTCTTCTTTCCTCACTCCCTACCTTATTTCAGTCAGGGACTTTCATTGCACCAAGGGCTATCTGACTAGAGATCTCCAAGGACCCTTGTGTCTATGCTCCCAGAACTGGAATCATATGGACATTACTGCCATGTCTCGCTGTTTACATGGGTGCCGGGGACCAAACTCAGATTCTCTTGCTTGTACATGTAGCAGGCACTCTATCCACGAAGGCACTCCCCAGCCCTTCAGGGCCGATAGTTCTAAAGAAATGGAAGCTAGTTTAAAAACTATGAATGTGAGGACTGAGGAGATGTCTCAGCAGTTAATAGGTTAACAGTACTTGCTGTTCTTACAGAGGGGTTGGAGTTAGGTTCACATTACACATAGAAAATGGCTCTCAATTGCCTATAATTCCAGCTCCAGAGGGATTTGATGCTCTTCTGCCCTCTGTGGACAACTGTATTCACGTGTACATATTTACACAAACACACATATAGTCGAAAATAATAAAAACAAATCTTTAAAAAGTTACAAATACCAGCCAGCTGTGGTTACACTTACTTTTAGCCCTTGCAATTGGGAGGCTGAAACAGGAGGACTCTGAGTTTGAACCCAGTCTGGGCTACCTAAGGCAACCTTGTTTCAAAAAGATTACTAATGTAATATATGAGTTTTTAAAACCTTCAAATAAAGGAGATTTGATTTGCCTCATGCCATCTGTGATGGCTTGGCGTAATAGTCAGCTTGACACAACCTAGAATTACCTGAGGAGAGTTTCAGCTGAAGAACTGTCTCTATCAGGTCGGCCTGTGGATGTATCTACGGGGCATGATCTTAATTGTTAACTGATGTAAGAGGACCCACCCATTGTGGGCAGCACCATTCCCTAGGTAGGGGCCTGAACTGTATGAAGCAGAGGAAAACTAGATGACAGCAAGCAAACAAGGATCCATTTGTTTTTCTCTGTTCTTGACTGTCAATGTGATGGAAATAGCTCTTCTAATTCCTGCCTTGATTTCCCCAAATGATGAACTATAACTTGGAACTATAAACCAGATAAACTTTCTTCTCTAAATTGCATTTTGTCAGGGTGTTTGTCATTTCAACATAAATAAGAACACAACAGGACCTGTCTTAGTTAGGTTCCTATTGATGTAATACAACACTATGACCAAAAGAGCTCGGGGAAGAAAATGGTTTATTTCAGCTTACAGACCACAGTCACTTACTGAAGAAAGCCAGGGCAGGAACTCAAGGCAAGAACATGAATTCAGGAACTGAAGCAGAGACCGTAGAACTTGTCCCTAGTGGCATTCTCAGTCTACTTTCTTGTACAACCCAAGGCCACCTGTGCAGGCATGACACCAACCACAATGGTCAGGGGCTTTCACCCCAGTCTTCAGATGTGCTACTGTTTGATGGTAGCAATGGCTCACCTGGGAATCCTTCTTCCCAGACAAAACCAACTAGCACACCACCAAACTGCCAAACAATAACCACCGTGAGTAGTTTCTTACACATCCTTTCAGACTTTTCCATGAATACCAACATTAAATATACATATCTCCACACATTATAAATATGTTAAACACTATTATATAAACATTAAACTTATTCCAATACATATTATTGTATATTTAGTAACAATTTGTATTGTATTTTATTTGAACATACACAAGTTTACTTCATTTTTAATAACTCTTATCAGCAACATACTTCATATTTCATTCTTTATTGGTGTGCATTCAAGTTATATCCTATTTTTTATTTTTTTAAACTTTTTTTTGTTTATTTATTATGTATACAGTATTTGCTCTACATATATGCCCGGGCAGATCTCAATGTAGATGGCTGTGAGCCACCATGTGGTTGCTGAGAATTGAACTCAGGACCTTGGGAAGAACAGCCAGTGCTCTTAACCTTTGAGCCACCTCTCCAGCCCAATATATCCTATTTTTTAAAAGAATTATAGTGCTGTAGTAGAATGGCTCTTTTGGGTATGGGTGTACAGTTGTGAAAATACATCTGTATGATGTGTTCCTAGAAGTAAGGTTTGCTAAGTCAAAGGGTATGCCCAGTTTTGTTTGTTTGTTGTTTTGTAGATTTTACTAATTGTTCTTTATAGAAATATTTGGAATATTTGACCACCAACCTGTGAGAAGGACTATCTCTCTACATCCCCATATGATCTACATTTTGCTAAAATTTTCACCCAACTTGGTATGCAAAGAAAGAAACAAAAGGCTTTTGTTTCAATTTGTTTTCCTTCCATAAAGATTCTATTTTCAAACCCTTATGGGAAAATAAATGCAAAGCGCATTGTGTTTATTCAGTCAGATAGACTGAAGAGAAGATACTTGGATTTGGTTACACCTTGTACAAAGCATCCCTTAACTTTAGTCCTATCATGAGCCAGGTGGCTTTGGAGCAGACCCAGTGATGTAACATGAGGAGGGACTCACCCTCGAGTGTGGTGCCAGCACCAGGTCTCATTCTGATGCTGCTCTCTCTGGTTTATCCATCCAGGGAGCTGGGGACAGCAGCCCGTGGTCCCCCTTATGGACCTGATGCTGGGGCCTGAGCAAAGTCAGGTTCTGGTGACACACAGAATGCCAGGAGGGTAGCACTCTGCTTGCTCTCTGTGAAGAGGACCTGGCGACAGTAGTTCAGAGGCTCACAGATAACACGTAGATTCATCTTCAGCTCATCTTCCTTATCTCTAGGCTGTCCATTAAATGAGTTATTGGATGTCACAGCTGTGTGGAGTTAGCAGGTCTAGGGATAGGATGCCAGGCTGTCAATCTATGCACAGTTTTCCTGCTGCCCCTCATCCTTTGGTCCTTGCTGATGGCTTTATTTACCTCTGCCAACATGACAGAGAATACAAACAGGAATTTGTTCATCTCCTGCCTCTAGCTGTTCCGGCACAGTATTTATTTATCTACTTACTTAGTTGAAGTGCTAGGGATCAGACTAGGGCCTTACATATGCTATGCAAGCACTCCCTGGGTAGTTTAAAGGTAGCCTATCAGGGGATCTCAGAGAGCATCAGGCAAGGCCACCAAACAGCAGCCAGAGTGGATGCAGGACCAGCTCAGTAGCATCCCTTTACTTGCTCTACTTCCACTGGGCTTCACTGAATGGTCTTTATGTCATGTAGGAGTCAGCGCTCATGGATCTGATATAGTGGGGGCTGGGTCTCAACTCACATAATTAATTAGACACCACAAACACTCTGTGCTTCAAATGGCACTGTCATGATTGCTACAGACATGGGTACATTTCCAGCTATCCCACTGTGGAAAACTTTCAGCTCTCAGTGTTTGTGAAGTAGAAGTTCTAGGATTCTTGAAGCTCCAGAAGTCAGTTTTTGCTCAACACTGGGCCCAGTTTGCCCAGCTTGCTACTGTTCCCATCTCATGAGCAAGCCCACTCTTTAGTAGCATGACTCAGAGGGTTAGTTAGGTTAGTGTAGCACACTGAGTTCAGGGTATCCTCCAGGGCAGGGCTACTGTAGAGATGTACACACTTCACACTGAGGTGGTTTCTTTAGATTGCCACCAGACATGACTGTGGAAGAAGGATGGCTACACCCATGAGCAGCCTGGAGTTGGTGATAGCCAGCTGTAAGAACACAGTATGGGGAAAACATGATGCTCACTGGGCAGGATCAGATTGAAAGAGAGAGTCAGGGAGACTGTTCTCTGGGTTCTAATATTCCAGCTCAGCCAAGCTGTAAATGCACATTTGTGTCTGTGTAATGGGGGAGACAGGAAAGATAAACAGTGCATTCCAATGATTCCTGCAGGGCTCCTCAGGGGTGGTATGGTTTATGTCTAACAGAGACCTTCCATCTGGGTCATTAATCTGCTCCAGAGGCAGGTAAGGACAAAGATAATGTGTATTCTCAACAAATAACAAATTATAAATCCTAAAATGTCACAGAATCCAAAAGTGTGGGTTTCTCTGCTGTTGAGATGGGACTCTCCGCAGAAGAAAGAACAGAGTTCAAGACCATTGAAGGGAAAGGAGTGTATATGCCACAGACTCAGTGTACAGGAAGTAGAGTAAATGGAGAAGTTGAATGGCATCAAGATAAATATCAGACATCCCTCTACATGGAATGTTCTGCAAGAAAGCTAATCTAGGCTCTTAAAAACAAAGAAAGTGGGACAGAAAGCATTGTTCAAACCTGGGCTAGGTCTGTATTCAAAGGGCAGAGATATGGCCACAAGAGACACTCGAAGTCTAGAGAGACACAACATTGACTGGTTCCTGGGTGACACTGGGAATTATTGTCACTAGCCTTTCTAGACACGATGGTACCAATGTGGTCATTGGGAGAAAGTTCTGTCTCAGGGAGATGTCTGCTAAAGTAATTAGGGATAAAGCATTATGTTGTATGTGTCTTGTTTATAATTTTTAGAGAGAGAGAGAGAATTGTTATTTGTGAAATCTTAGTGGAGCTGGTGGTTCTGGGTTTAATCTAAGTAGAAAACGTGTAAGAGTTGTGTTGATCTTGTGTCTTAGACTTCATTGACCAGTATAATTAACCCCAAAGATAGAGTTCTCCTGCAGTGTGTGTCCTCCAGGCACAGGGCAGGCTGTGGAGGGACATTTTGAGCAAGATCTTTCAGCATAATGAATGAAATCATTCTGAACACAAGGGCAGGTTCCTTGAACAGAGATGAGAGTATTCCTTGTAGCAGGAATTCATGTTGTTCTACTTACCTGCAGAAAAACCTTAAGCCAGTTGCAGGCAGCTCGCTTAGAGAAGCCAACAAACATTAGCTTAGTGCAGACTGCCCTGTTGGAAGAAGAGAGGAACTGTGGCTTTCAGCCTTTAATAGCCCGTGAAATATTGATTAGAAAGGGAGAATGCCAAGAAAGGTGGATGCTTGCACATTGTTGGTGAGCGTATTAGTCACTGCTGAGACAAAACACCCAACAAAAGCAACTTAAGGAAGCAAGAGTGTGTTCTGCTCAGTTTGAGGGCACAGCCCATTGTGTGGGAGAGCACCGTTACCCTCTGAGTTATCTCACTGGTCCCAGGTGTGGGTTTTTCTTGAGTTATGCTATTCATTGTGTTGAGTGCAGTTAATACTTGACTATGTTGCGTTTTACTGTCTCTCAGGGGTGGATCTTGAATGTTTGCATCATGGATAACATCAAATGTTTTGGGCAATGGGTTGGTTGCCTTGAATTGGTCACTTTGCATCATATTAAGAAACAGCACATTGTTGGAGTCCATAAATAAACACAGCTAGAACTTATCAATGCATACGTCTTAAATGGAGGAGTGGAATATTAGTTGCTTTTCTGTTGCTGTAGCAGAATACTTGACAAAAGTAATTTAAAGAGGGAAGTGTGTCTATTGTGACTCAGAGTTCAAGGACACAGTCCATCAGTGCACAGAAGTCATGACAGCTAGAGCGTGAGACAGGTGGTCACATCTAATTCACAGTCAGGAAGCAGAGAGAGCTGAATAGTCACTTTCTCCTTTTTATGCAGTTCAGAATCCCAGCCAATGGAATGATGCTAACCACACCTAGAGGAGCTCTTTTGACATCAATAAATACAATCTAGATAATCCTTCATAGGTATGCCGAGAGGATTGTCTCTTTGGTGATTCTAAACCTTGTCAAGTTGGGAATCAATATTAACTATCCCAGAGAGGGAAGTTAGAATTGCAATAATTCTCATTAAGGAAAGAAACAAAACTACCACCTGCTGTTACTATGAGTCCATGAAATAAGACATGCTCCAATTTCAAACATGTAGGAAGGACATGAGCCTAAAACCACTGTGCCAATGAACAGAGAGAGCACTTCAGGGGTCCCAGTGGGTCACAGGAAATAGCATGAAAGCAACTCAGCAAAGGGACATCCAAGAGGTCAAGGAGAGATTGATGTACTGACGATGTCTGGATACTAACCTCCGACATCTTCTTAGTTTACCAAGACTTCATGGTAAAATGCTCAAGATTCACTCTGCAATGGAAAGGAATTTTATTTTGAGATGCCTATAACAACACAGAATGGACAAGTTGCTTTTTACTGTGTACATTGCTGTTTGGTCCCTGGCTCTGTCTAAGCCTTACTACAATAACAGGAGGCTGTACATCTGGTCCTCCAGTTTCTCTCTCTACACCTGAACCTGAACTTCCAAGATGATTCAACTCACGTGTTGAATCAGCAAAATTATTTGTCAGTAGACTCGACTTGTAACTTGGTCCTTCTCTGAGCCCTCTAAGTGATACCACATTGAGGCATTCCAGACTGCATAAACCAGAGTCACCCCCAGGTGTCTTCAAATTCCAAGGTTCCTTCCAAGAAAATACACATGAACTTCAAACAAAATGTTCTAGAAGCAATACTGAGAATGGTGTGAGTTCATTCCAGAGAATAGCATTCACAAATGTGAAAAGCCCATGTACAATGACCAGACGGTCACCCCAGTCTTTGAATTCTTAGAAATTTGAATGGATCAAGGTTAAGGTCCCCACACGTTTCCAGAGAGGACAAAAAAGATAGGAAAGATAAAAGGAAAGGGACTCATGGCTCAGTGCTTGGTTTCACCATAGCCTAAGATCCAGCAGCCATCTGGCATCAGATGGCACTGGCATAGCATTCTCATGAACAGTTACCCCACAGCAGGACTTCAGGGGAGGGACTCTGAGAGGACCCATAGTTCCTGGTGGTCCACAGAGGAGCAGCAAATAGAGGCAGCTCCTTACATTGGGCACAATGACACCTACTAAAGAGCTTAAACCCCACACTGTCAGGTAGCTAATCCAGAAGCCAGACACTTAGCTTTGGGGTGTTTTATTCACATCTGAAAGCAGATCAAAAAGATTCAAGATTAAGAATGACTCACTAGTGGCCTCCACCTTGCCTCAGTTTGGGTCCTCTAGAAGCTAGCCAGAAGATGACTTGAGATGAAGTATTTTATGAAAGAAAGGAAGAAGAGACCAGTGGAGAACAGGGAATAAAAGGAGAGAATGAGTGTGCTACTAGGCAAGCAATACCTGTGAGCTATTGATTGGGCACAGCACTGCTGAGGACCCTGGGATCCAGTGTGGGCCACAGACCTGAGTAACTGCACACAAGAGCATGGGGCAAGCTGTATTCATCCTTCAGTTGGTACTGGTGGGCATCTGAGAGCTGGCATTAGTGAGTACTGAGCAATGCGCAACATCTAACCTGGTTGCCCACATCAAAGAAGCAGGGATGGGGCAGGAGGTGGGGCTATGCAGTGGGATGGGGAGGTAGGTGAGGGAGCCCACCAAGCAGGCCACCTGTCATGTCCCCTCTCAAGATGATGTGGCCCAGCAGATTCCCTCAGAAACTATGGTAGCTTAATTTTTTCTATAAATTAATACTCTTAGTGAGAATTCCTGTCTGTACATATATCATTTCACCCCCCTTGAATGCCCTCTAATACCTCTTTGCAACACTAAACTTGAAAAATAGGTACACATAAAGGACCTAAACTCAGAAAACTTTGATGTTATAAAATTTGTGATTTTTTTTTGGTCCCATAACAAGAACACCCCCTTAAAAAACTACAGTAATTTCAGGAGTCAGCTAAACTTTGCCAGTTATTGAATTGTGGAGGTGAGTAATTATTCAATCAGGCTGACTAAATTTAAACAGGAAAAGAAGTTTACTTAGCAGACACATCAGAAATAGACTCAGCAGAGCCCCCTCAGCTTTAGTCCCAGTAAATGACACCCCAGAATCCAAGGCTTCTTAGTCCAGGGTTGGAGGAATCTGTGCCATGTTGCATTAGTACAGGATACTCCGGAAGGTGTAACTAACATGTTGATGCCCCCTCGTTTATGTCCAGCTGCCTTGTTGTGTCATAAATAGTTATGCTTTCTAAATGCTGAGAGAACGCGGGGACCATAAGCAATGCCTGCTGGAAAGCTGATGAGTTGCATGCAGCAGGAGTCAGATGGCTTCAAGCAGAGTTCCCATGAGCCTTCTCAAGCAGGGCATGGATGAAGCCCTTCATCTCATGACTTCTGCCATGTAACTGCCATGAATGCAAGTCTCATTCTTAACAATCACACTTTGTGGCCACACCGATTCCCTGTTCAGGTAAGAGTGCTTCCTAACTGAATATTGCTTATGGATTGTTGTAGCCTGGACTCACTAAGACACTCTCTCAGTCTGAGATGCTCTCTGCTAGCCTGGGTCTTGACTCTGTCCTCTTCTGTGAGCTCATGAGAGTGTCTCTACAGCTCCTCAGACTCTTACCATCTAATTGTGTTTACATTAAAAAGAACAAACTTTTAAACCTTTAGGCAAGCAAATGGTCAAAAACTACAAAAGTTGCCAATTAAGGAAGTGAGTGCTCAGAAATATGTAGAATTCCCATAAACACTTTCATGAGTCAAAAATTGGAATGGAAATAGTTGTAGAAATCTCAAACTTCATTTTAAAGAGACAAGCAAAATAATGACTTGAAATGTGCAGGGAATCGGTGTGGCCGCACAGTGTGACTGTTAGGAATGAGACTTGCATTCATGGCAGTTAATGGCAGATACTGGACAGAAGTCATGAGATGAAGGGCTTCTCAAGCCCTGCTTGAGAAGGCTCATGGGAACTCTGCTTGAAGCCATCTGATTCCTGCTGCATGCAACTCATCAGCTTTCCAGCAGGCATTGCTTATGGTCCCCGCGTTCTCTCAGCATTTAGAAAGGCATAACTATTTATGACACAACAAGGCAGCTGAACATAAACGAGGGGGCATCAACATGTTAGTTACACCTTCCGGAGTATCCTGTACTAATGCAACATGGCACAGATTCCTCCAACCCTGGACTAAGAAGCCTTGGATTCTGGGGTGTCATTTACTGGGGCTAAAGCTGAGGGGGCTCTGCTGAGTCTATTTCTGATGTGTCTGCTAAGTAAACTTCATTTCCTGTTTAACACCACTCCATCCGAATCTCCATCAGTTCTGACGGGGCTGCTGTGACAAATAGTGAGCCAGTTCTGGTGATGACAAGAAAACCAAAGGACCCAGAGCCTTGTGGAGCCAGCTACTGAGGTCCCACCTGCCTCTCTTGCTGTTGAATTAACCCCACCCACTTCTCAACAAAAGGTTGAAGAAATGGTGTACAGCCCCTTGGCTGAGGAATAACTACTCCAACTAGATAGCACTGGCCGCCTTGTGGGGGCATCCCCTGAGCTCCTGCCCTAGACGCTTGATTGAGATATTTAGGCACTGTGTGAGAACAAATACCCGAGAAAAGGAGGAAGGATTCATTTTTGGTTCAGTTTCTGTTCACAGCCAGCTGGGTTTGCTGTTTCAATGCTGTGAGGCAAAGCAACAAGGTGGATGTGTTTATTACCTCATAGTGGCCAGGAAACAGAGTAATGGGAAGGGACCAGGCACAAGGTATATAATCTTTCTAAGGCATGGCCCAGTGACTACTTCCTCCTGCTACTTTCCACCTTTCCCCATAATATTTTGAATCCACATTAGGTCCATTCCTTTATGATTACCAGGTAGGGACCAAACATGAACCATTTTGTGTGGAACTTCACATCCAGACCCTGGAGGAACCAAAAGAAAAGATGCATGTAGGCAGGGTTTCACTCTGAAAGCATCTTTATACATTATATAAGTTTATACTTAACATCTGCCACCATTGCAGAGGAGTGTAGCGGGCTACATAGTATATTCCTACCCAAGTTCATGTTCACCTGGAGTCTCAGAATGTGATCTTGTTTGGAAAGCAGATATTTGAAAGTGTTTAGGATTCCATGATCAAATCACCCTGGACTTAGGGCCATCCCTAAATCTAAGGCCTTGGACCCTTATAGAAGGGGAGTGGCCACAGTGAAACATAAAGGAAAGGAAGTAATATGGAGATTGAGGTCACAGTAAAGGGTCACTTTGGGTCACCAGAGCTGGAAATAGCCACAAAGAATCTCCATAGAGCTTCAGAGAGAGCAAGTTCTTGCTGATATCTTGATTTTTACATTTCTGTCTTCTAGAACCACAAGAGAAGTTTTCTGCTTGTTCAAGTCACCCATTTTTTTTGTACTTTTTTATGGCATCCAAAGAATACTGCACAAACCTGGGGAATACACACTGTTCCCCTCACATCTTTGAAAGGGGACACATAATGGAAAGGTTTTGCTTCCTCGATCTGGCGTTTGTGTCTGCTTTATGTTTGTTCACAGCATAAAAATATAACCCCATCAAGCACATCTCTTACTAAATTCTGTCCATTAGAGCTGGAGCTACACTTGGTGTAGAGGAGATGCCCACTAAATATTTTTTAATGTTTATTCACTACTTCAAGCCACATCTCCATCACAGTGGCCCCCCTTCACCCCTCCCAGTCCTACCCTCTCACCCTTCCATCTTACTCCTCCAGAGTGGGTTGTCCCCACACATCAGTCCCCTTCCCCAGTTCAGTAGTCACATGAGGGCCAAGAGCCTCCTCATATACTGGGGGACTACATGGCAGCACTACTGGGGCAAAGTTTCTCATCAACAAAGTCTATGTTCATGTTCCCTTTGGTGTATTGGTTGTAGTATAGTTATCCTGTACTATATGGCTAAAATCCAATTATAAGTGAATAGATGCCATGTGGATCTTTCTGAGTCTGGGTTAGTTCACGCAGGATGAGCTCTTCTAGTTCCATCCATTTGGCTGCAAATTGCGTGATTTCGTTGTTTCTGATAGCTGAGTAGTATTCCATGGAATACCACTAAATATTTTTATGAGTAAATGAAGACCATGAGATAGGATAAAGTCCTGGGGATTGTCTACTACAGCTTTCCACATAAGGGACAATAGTGAAAAAGGGTCACACATTCCGGAGGATAGGAATAATGAAGGCATACAAAGGCAGGTATCAGAGAACACACAGATGCTTGGATAATGGCCCAAAGTCCACGGTTAGGCAATGCTGGGGTGATGTGATAGCTAGTGTTAATTGTCCACTTGACCATGTCTAGAGTCACGTAGGAGACCAGCCTCCCAAGTACACCTGTGAGGAATGATCTCTGCTAGATTAGCCTCTGGGCATGCCTGTGGAGAATTGTCTTGATTCACCAAATTCAAGTGGGAAGACCTGCCCACTGGACAGCGCCATTCTCTAGATGGAATCCTGGGTTGTATAAAATGGAGAGAGCGAACTAAGAACTAGGGTTTTGATCATTGATCTTTGTATTCCAGCTGCAAACACATTTCTATATGGGACTAGTTTCTTCAAGCTAACCCTAACCCTGCCTCAACTTCCCCATCATAACAGATTACATCCTTGAACTATGAACCGCAGTGAGCCCCTTTTCTTCTAAACTGCTGTTGTATCACAGCAACAGAAGGGAAACTAAGACAAGTGGGAGGAACAAGAGCTTGGGAAGGCGGATTGGGCACGAAGCATAAAGACCTCCGTTGGTAAAGACTTTCAACGGACCCTGAGCAGGAAAAAGTCGATGGGTTTAGTTAAAGCGTGAACAAAATGAGAGGACTGCAGGAGAGGCAGCATCAGTGACTCATCCAAGAGGCGAGCTACACGTGGCAGAAAGGGTGACTGAGAGGCAGGAGGGTCCACGGGAAAGCCCCTGGATTCAAAAGCAACTGGATGACGGGTGTATAAAAAAGGCCAATGCATTGCAGCTTAGTCCCCAGCCTGTGGCATTATATGTAGGCACCTTCAGGAGGTCACTGGGGGGAATGCCCTTGAAGGGTATACTGAGATCATACTCATTCTTTTCTTTTCTTTTTTTTTCACTCATTCCTTTCTAACAGCAGCTTCCTTTGTTTCCTGTCAGGGCCAAGTGAACATGGGCAGAGAGCATGAACCCAGATCCACCTTTTCCTCCTTTAACTTGCCTCAGCTTGGGTATTAATAATTATCACAGTGGTAGAAAACTGACCGGAGAGCAATACAGAGGAACAGCTTGGCATAGCATGCCAGCATCTGGTACAGAGGCTGAAGGCCCTGATACTGCAAAGTATAAGGATGGTGTGGTGGCTTGGATAAGATGTCCCCACAAGTCTTGGGCATTTGCATGCTTGGTCTTCAGGTGGTGGAGTTGGTGTGTGTGTGTGTGTGTGTGTGTGTGTGTGTGTGTGTGTGTGTGCTGGGGGGTGGGTCTAGGAGGTATGGCCTTGCTGGAGGAAGTATGTCACCAGGGGTGGGGTTTGAGGTTTCAAACAACTGTCATCATTTTGAATGTATTCTCCGCTTCCTGTTTGGAAGGTGTGAGCACTCAGATGTTGGTCCAGTGACCTGCCACCTTCTACTACTACTCTGTAATGGACTATTATCCTTCTGGAGCCATAAGCCAAGTAAACCCTTTCTTCTATAAGTTTTCTTTGTCATGGTGTTTTATCATGTAAGTAGGAAAGTAACTAAGACAGATCGAACCATTCCAGTGGAGTTGTTTGGTAACAGTTGGTCAGATAGGTCATGGAGAGGTAAAAACTATGGTGGAGTCTAGATAGAAGTGAAAAAAAAATCCAAGGACAGAGGTCTGGGAGCAGGAAGGAAAGATGGCTACTATGAGGACTCTAGACTCCACCGTGCTATGGAAAGTAAGTTCACAAGGCTTGGATCCCCTAGGGAAATGAATTTGATTATTGGTGTTTTGTAAAGTGCATATACAGTAAACCCAAATTCCTAATATGAACAGAATAGACTCCAGGACACAGCACAGAGCACTCATCGGAAGGAGACACACTCAGTGTTCCAAAATAAACACAGGAAACAGGGTGATGGGCTCCAGATTGGACCTAGGAAACAAACAGCGCTTCCTGTTAGGGAAAGAGCAGCAAAAGGAACCCCTGAATGTTTGAAAATATTCTCCATCCTGTACAAGGCCCACGGGTACAGTGGGAGGGCCAGTTTGTTCTTTTCTGATTCTCATTAGGCCTTCCAGTTCAACCCTATGCCCAAGGTCCTTAAATCCCTTCATTACCAGCCTTGTGAGAGAAAAACTTGACTAGCTCATGCCTCCTTGTCTGTCTGTATGTGTGTGTGTGTGTGTGTGGGGGGGTCTTTTTCCTTCTTGTAAATCTACCTGGTCCTTTTGTGGTTCTGAAACCAGAGAATAAAACAGCAACTTTCCCGTCTGTGAAAAGTGATGTGCTGGTTGCTTTTCAGGACACTGGGGCAGAATCCCTAGATGCTTTCTGTCAACGCAAGATCTTCAACACAAGTGAGACCTGAAGAATGAGAACAGAGCCTTGTGGTCCATGATTGGACAAGAAGGTGCTGCCAGTAGTTGTAGGATGAACTAGAATAACAGAGATACTTCCCAATGACAATGTTTCCACAAGTTCCCCGTGAGCCTGGGTAGCAGTTGGATTCTCATTAGGCCTTCCAGTTCAACTCTGTGCCCAAGGCCCTTAAATCCCTTCATTACCAGCCTTGAGAGAGAAAAGCTTGACTACCTCCTGACTCCCTGTCTGTTGGCAATAAAGTCTTTCTTTTCTGTTTTTCTGAAAATCTGTGCTCCGTATCAGCTCTAGAATGATTTATCTCATGTTAATGACCTCTGGTTAGCTGTTTCTTAGAAGGGACTAGCTGAAAAGGAGCAGTGGAGGTGAGAGAGGAGACACAGTAAGAGTTGGAGAGGAGGTGAAGGAGATCAAGTTAGATGCAGGTCCAAGCGTGTGAAAATAAAACCCACTGGTTTTTGTTGTTGTTGTTGTTGTTAGTTTGTTTGTTTTTTACAATTAATACAAGTTGATTTAAAAAGTATCTGGCTGAATCGAGTCCTCTTTCTAAGTGGGGACTCATGAAATGACTATTATAAAATACCAGTTGTTTAGGACAGGCAGGTAGTCCATATCTCTTTTCAGATCCAGTACTCAGCACGTGCCATTCTAGAACTCAGGGACAGTGATGTTCACCTGCCTGCCACCTGTCTGTCCCAGCTCAGGGTCCTTCACCTTGCAGATAGACGGTCTTGACCTTAGCCCTTGGTCTCACTCAGCTGTGTGTGTCCTTAAGCTTTTTCTCATCCACCGCCCCCCCCCCCATATGGCAAAGAGAATCCAGAAAAGAGAAAAAATTAGGACATTTTCTTCAAGGAGAGGAGGCAGGAGAACTAAGGAAAGGAGACAGCTGTGAATTTGTGGCAGAGAACCATCCAGACCAGGAAAAGAGGGACAGACTTTTAAAACTCAGCTGGGGCTGTCTTTCCACTCTTTCTGTATGGCGGAAGACTCTTGATGGTTCGTTCTATCTGGAGATGATGGCACGACTAGGAGAACTCCATGGGAGTTTTCTGGTGGGACCATCACAGCTATGACAACCAAACTCAGTCAGGAAGAAAGATGTACCCCAGCATGCTTAGTTACAGAATCAGTGTGCATGCCAGGCAAGTGAGCAACATCCCCAGCCCTTTTTTTTTTTTTCATTTTTCATCACAGAAAATTCTGGACCTAAAAGTAAACACACGCGTAAGGAATGGCCTATAGTATTTTGTGCAGGCCAAGCCTACTTTGTTTGCCCTCACTCACTCCCACTTTCTTCTACTCTTCTCTGCATTCTCTTCCTTTGTAATATTCTAAAGCATTATTTCTGTGATCTTGTTGCCCCATCCAAGAACATTATATTAAAGAAGTGTTCACCTCATTGAATAAACAGGAAGTTGCAGAAGAAGATCACAAATACCAGCTTAACCCGTAAGACAGCTGAATCTCAAAGACCAAAGCGCTGCTCACCCAGCTCTGAGAACTATGTCCCTCTGCACAGACACCACTGTCCCCAAACTATGGAAGGAGCAGGGTTTAAAGCCATCGCTCCTCAGAGGGAAGATGAGCTGTTGTTGCTCAGCAGGCACACTACGGGGGCTGTGGCCCTTTGTGCTTTGTTAGGGATGTTTCCATTTTTGAGCAGAACTAACTCAGGTTGTGTATTGTAGACGGAACCCACGGTCCCTGCTGCTTACCTCTGTATGGCCAGACTGCATGCTGGGCCAGGTTGAGATCCTCAGAAGGAATCAATCAGGCTGCCAATGCTTATGGGACAGGGAATGACTCTGTGTGGTGTCCTTTGGAACTCAGAGACTTTCATCTGTTCAGTAACAGTATGAAGTCTGGGACTCATACCCTCTCGTTTCCCAGAAGCCTGTTGGAAGGAAGGCTGCCAGAGGAAAAGGGACACGGGGAGAAAATGCAAAGGAAGATTCAGGATCTTCCAAATGTTCCCCTGGGGAGCATCAAGACATGGGGCTGACCTGGTGACACCCCACTTACTGCTTTAATGGCTTCTCAGATCCTGTTGTTGCCCGGTCAACGTGCCCAGCTCTGTGTGTGTGCCCTGCTGAGTCTGTACCTGCTGCAATTCTCTTTGAAAAAGGCAGCTGCAGGGAGGCTTCCTCCTGACAACTGACTTTTGCTAAAATAGCAGAAAATTAGGTAGTGACTAGATCATGCTGCACAGGGAGTGAGAAAGCTTCCGGGAGAGGAACAAAAGGCAGGCTTGGGGCGGGGTGGGAGGTGGGAGGTGGGGGGTGGGGGGATGGGGCCAGTGCCCTGTGACTGTGGGATGCTCAGCCTGGGAGTGTGTTTATTTTAGTTTACTGAGTCATCAACTTCCCAGGCTTGCTGCTGCAAGACTGTGTCACTCCTGATGGTGACATGTGGCACTTAGGCAGGAAATGTCACAACAGAAGAGAGGTGGTTTTCAAGTAACAATAATGGCCAACTGGGCTAACTATATCAAGAGGTCAAGAGTCAGCTACCCATAGATTCTAGAACAAAGGACACTGCAGATTCTGATAAGGCCAAACTCAGATTATCAAAGATTTTGCCAGAGAAGACAAGACCTCTGTTGGCCTTTTATTTTAAGTAAAATTAATACTTAAAAATTACATTTATTTATTTTAATTTGTTTCATGTGGGGGTGCACACATACTGTGGCATGAGCGTGGTGGTCAGAAGACAATTTGAAGAGTTGGTCCTGGGGCCTGAACTTAGGTCTTCAGGCTTGGTAGCAGATGCCTTTACCCACTGAGCCAACCTGCTGGAACTAATTTTAGTTCTTTTCAATTGATATATAAAGCACACCAATCTTAGAAAGGTGCACACTGCATACATGTCTATCTCAATTGCTTTCTCTCTCTCTCTCTCTCTCTCTCTCTTTCTCTCTCACTCTCTGTCTCTCTGAGACAGGATCTTATTAAGTTGTTATATAGATCAGGCTGACCTTGAACTTACAGAGATTCACCTTCTCTATCTCCCCTGGGACTAAAGGCCTGTGCTAATGTAGCCAGTATCTTTATTCTTTCTTTATGGTGGAAATAGTCACACTATCTTCTAATGTTTTGAAGATATGGAAATAACTTTCTGTCAATAGTCACCCAACCGCATAATGGCACACTGGAACCTGCTACTTTTATCTAACTGCGGTTTAGTGCACATTGATAGGAAACCACCACCATTCATTGCTGGATATTGTTCATTCTTGCGAGGTCTGGGCTTTCCCTCAGCAGCAGACTGCTTGCCTAGCATGTACAAGGCTCTGGGATCAACCTTCAGCACAATAGCACCAACCCAGAATGATAATAATTAAAAAAATAAATTAAGCATTTATGAGCTGTTCTTGACACATCAGCATGTACATATACATGAGTATATCTCTATTATTTTACTTGTATAAAATATTTTATAAAATATTTTGGGCTGGAGAGATGACTCTTAGTTAAGAACACTAATCACTTTTCCAGCGAATTCAGGTTCAGTTATAACTGTTTATAATTCCAGTTCCAGAGGATCTGATGCTCTCTTCTGGCCTCCACTGGTATCAGGCTTGTGCCTGTTATACAGACATATATGCAGGCCAAACACCTATATGCATCAAAAATAATACAATGTTTAAAAATGTTATATATTGCTAGGAAACTGTGTTTTTTTCTCCCACATGTCCAGTTGAACACTGTGATGATTTGAATGAGAATGGCCACCATAGGCTCATATTTAAATGCTTGGTACCCAGTTGGTGGAACTGTTTGGGAAGGATTGGGAGGTGTAGCCTTTTTGGAATGGGTGTGGCCTCATTGTAGGAGGTGTGTCACTGGGAGTGGGCTTATGTCAGGACCAATCTCTCTCTCTCTCTGCTGCTTGCAGATCAGGGCAAAAAGCTCTTAGCTTCTGCTCCAGCACCATGTCTGTTTCTTGCCATGATCACCATGAACTAACACTCTAAAACTGTAAGCAAGCAAATATCAACTAAATGCATTCTTTTATAAGAGTTGGTTTGGCCATGGTTTCTTGTCATAGCAATAGAACAGTGACTAAGACAAACACCTTGCTTGCTACATACAAAACAAACAGAAGAACATGGGAGGAGTAGGCTGGGGACTGCAGGGCACACTGAAGAGCATGGGCATGAACTCCCCATGGGTCTGTCATGGATCGCAGACTGGAACTCCAGGACCTACAGTTAGAAGATGTTGATAAGCAGAACAAGGGATGCTTAGCAAGATCACACTCTCCAACACTGGCCAGAAGACTGAGAAGAGCTGGGCTGACACATGGAAGCCCTTCAGACAGCAACAGCTTGGGTACTAAACATCTCAGAAAAATCTGTGATCCATTCTCTTCCATGCCAACCAGATGGTGGAGAGTCTGGGTTTCCAGCCCATCTCCCCTCCCCTCCCCTGCTGGGGTACTCTGAACAGAACCCTAAAGAAAAGAGGACCTGTCCCTTCTGCCCAGAGGTGACAGTGCCATCAGGATGTAGTGTCAGTGAGGTTCACATGGAAAGAAGCAATGAGGGATCCAGCTCTCAGCAGGGGGTCATTCTTGCAGGGGTTGTAGGGTTTATAACCCCAATCTTTTCTTGGTAAGATTGAGGAGCCCACTCTCCCCACTTTGGGGATCAAAAAAACCAAACAAACCAAAAACAAAACAAAAAAACACTGACTGGGTCTTCTAGCTTCATTTCTCTTGCTACATAAAGCACTCTGACAATTTAGGAAGAGAAAGTCCATCATAGAAGAAAGTCAAAATGCAACCACACAGATGTGTATCACTCCCTAAACCCACATTTAGTAGCGAGTCACTTGTTATATTCAGGATGAGGAATGTCACAAGCTGAAGAGAAAGAGCCAGCAGTTAACAGTGTGAGGACAGCAGAAATGCTAGACTCCCCTGACAGAGGTTTTATGTCAGCCATGGAAGGGGCTGGGTGTGTAGCTTAGTGGCAGAGCCCTTGCTTGGCAGTCATGAGGCCCTAGCATTTATCTCCAACACTGAGAGAAGAAGAAAAAGAAGTAGTGGTCTTAAAAAAAAAAAAAGTCCCAGGAGTAATTACAGACATACTAGAAACAGAGAAAACATGAAACAAAAGAAACAAAAGGAAACAAGAAAACTAGCAATGGAACATAGAACTTTCAGCAAAGAAATAGAACACATAAAAAAGAAAAAACAGGACAGTGAATAATTGAAACATATAATAACCAAAAACTTAAAAATTAGTGGACAGATTTGCTGTCAGAATGGAATGAAATGGAGAAAGAACCAGTGGACTTGAATACAGAACAGTAGAAACTATACAAAATGAACAACAGAGAAATGTCCCCAAACCATTACCAGAACCCTAGAGATGTGGGTCTAAAACAAAGACCTAACACATCACAAGAAGGGTCGAGGATGTAGTAGAAGGAATGATGGCTAAAAATGCTCCAAATTTGACAGTAGACATGAAACTACAGAGCTAAAAGGCTGGGTGGACAGACCTGTCATTATTAAACCTCTGAAAATGGAAAGCCATGGAAAGTTCTTGACAGAACTAAAATGGAAAAGCAACTTGAATGCAGAATATAATTCTAATAGTGGTGGCTTCTTAGAAGAGACCACTGGGACCAGAAGAAAGCATCTCACCCTTGAAATGCCAAAGTTAAAAACTAAACAGATGCTGGAGAGATGGTTCAGGCCTTAAGAGCATTTGCTGCCCTTCCAGAGGACCCAGGTTAGGTTCTCAGCACTCATGGCAGGTGGCTCACAACCTCCTGTAACACCAATTCCAAGACATCTTCTGGTCTCCAAGAGTACCAGGCACTCCCATGATGCACAGACATATATACAGGACCTCATAAAATAAGAATAAATAAAGATTAAAAAATTTCCAGAATTATCCATGCAGAATTCTCATGTCTAGCAGAAATCTGCTTCAGGAATGAGAAGGAATAAGAAAAGCTAAGAAAAATTGTTCCCACTAGGGGCGCCCAGACAGACCAGCTAAAGAAGACCATGGAACAGAAAGAAAACCACAAGAATGAGGGGAAAAAAGAACTTGGAACATAAGGAAGGGACAAAGTGAGTGATAGGAAAGTATGAGGAAAGAAAGGAAGGGAGAGAGAGGTAGAGGGAGGGGGGAGAGGGACACGTGTGAATAAAAAAGTACACTTTCCTTGAGTTTTCTAAAATATGTTCAGTGATTGAAGCAAAAAAAATGCATTTGTTTTGCTGATGTGAAAATAAATGTACATCAAGGAAATGATATAGACAGTTATAAATCAGGAGAGTAAAGGGCTTAAAGGAAGGTAAGGTTCTATGTGTCATTCCAACTAGTTATATGAGAAGAACATGCTGATTATTTTACACAAATATAACATGTATGCAATGTTATTTAGTGCAATCGCTTTTTTAAAAACCTATAGAAGAGATACACTTCAAAACATTAAACAGAAATCACACCAAAATAAAATTGCTGATTATTATTTTTAATGCGTCAGTAACTGTATTAAATGCTAAGGGGCTACATACAGTAATTTGAAGACAGAGATTGGCGGGGTGGATTTAAACAAAACATGATCTGACTACATGCTGTCTATAAGAAAGTGATTTCAAGGGCTGGGGAGATGGCTCAGTCAGGAAAGTACAAGCATGAGGACCTGAGGCCAGCTGCCTAGCAATCAAGGAAAAAGCTGGATGTATTGGTGTGAGTCCCTAATCTCAGTTCTGTGGGAGTTAGGACCGGTGGATCCTGGGAACTCATTAGCCAACCAGTCTAACTGAATCTTCGAGCTTCAAAGGTTCAGTGAGAGACCCTCTCTAAAAAAACTAAGGATGAGATACTTTGAGGAAGATATTTGAAGTCAACCTCTGACCTCCACCCACCTGCATACCCACACCCCCACACCTCCCACATACCACTCACAAAAATAAAACAAAAGTCACCTTAAATATAATGATACAGACAGATTAAAAAGGATATGACCAAGGAGGGGTGGATAGAAGGGACTGTGATGTAACCTGAAGTAATAAACAAAAATTTGAACACAATTAAAAAAAAAAGGATATGAAGGAAGCCAGGTGTAGTTCATGCTTGTAACTCCAGCACTTGGGAGGCTAAAATGAGATCTTAAGTTTGAAACTAGCCTGAGTTAGATAATGGAGAGAGACACAGAAACAAAGAGAGATGATGATGATGATGATGATGATGATGATGATGATGATGACGACAATGATATGATAAACAAGAAAAAGAAGAAGAAAAGGAGGAGGGTAGGAGAGAGAGAGAAAAGGAGACAGGAAGATGTAACTATACTATTTCAGACAAAACTGACTTTGAAGCAAAGCAAATTATTTTTTATTGGTTTTTTATTTTGTGAATTTCACATCATATACTGTTCCAACTCATCTCCCACCTCCTCCCAGACCTGCCCTCCACCTTTGCAAACTCTCCCAACAGAAAAAGAAATCTCATTGTGGAAGCTGTAGTGTGTCTTAGTGTGTCTCACAATATTCCTTTTTGTCCATGCTTGTAAACATTCATTCTAATGACTCCTTGGTCTGATCAAGGCCTCTGGCTTCTACTATTTTATCAATACTGAGAACCTCACTGGGAGTCCTCTCAGATATCCTGTTGTTGCCCTGAGTCATGGAGATCCTGTGAAACTGGCCTCTTCATACTCTCCAGCAGTTCATCCATGGGGTATATGTTGGGGTAGGCCAACTCAAATCTCTGGGCCTGCAGCCCCCACATCCAGGGCCACAGTGCTACTTACCCAGGTAAGGTGCAGGACCTGCTCTTCTGAGTGCTGTAGCATGTGAGGGGCAGGGACAGTTCTCCTGCTCTTGTGACCCCATTGGGTTCAGATTTCCTGTCTGCCACTCATGGTAAGGGCAAAAGGGGGAGGAGGGGATCTCTCTCTCTTTCTCCAGCACCACCACAAAGCAAACAAAAGGCAGGGCTGGCTCGCCCACAACCCCTACATCCAGGGTCAGACAGGTTTCTTCTTTTCTCTGGCTTGCTTCTTGTCCTGGGAACCCACCTGGTGCTTGCCTGCTGCTGGACTGATGCCTGTCACAGGCCAGCTCCCTGTCTGGGCCCCTTGGCACTAAACTGGTAGTGGTCTCAGGCTTGCTCTTTTCAGGGAATGTTAGGCTACTATTCATTCAGATGTTCATAGGTCAGAACACTGAATGTAGACATAGCCTCTCTCCTCTCTGCCACCTACTGATGTACATGTGACACAGCAGCCACATCTGCAGTTCCTCTAGGGGCAGGGAGGCAAAGCAAACTAAATTGAAAGGGTGGGTCTACCAAGAAGCCATGACAATTCAGCATCTTCATGTTCAAAACAGTAAAGCTTAATAATCAGTGAGCACCATCTAACATAGAGAAGACAGAGAGATTCACATCAGTGTCTTCAAGCTCCTTCCTGAACAACAAACATGCTGGCTAGAGGAAATATGAATGAGGACTGATAAGAGCCCTAGTGACTGACACCATCTAGTAGACATCTAGACCCACTCAGCCAACAGCAGCAGATTACCAGGTCTTTTCAAAGGACTATGGAGCATACCCAAAAGGAATTCCAGCCTTCAGACAAACCTAAACATATTTAAAAGAATTAAAGTCACATGGAATGCACATAGAAAGAGATAAAATCAGGAATCACTAGCAGTAAGACCAGGACAGATTCTTGAGAACTGGAGACTTAGTACAGTCCTAAATAATATAGGAGCTGGAGATGAAATTTGAAGGGAACTTTTTTTTTTTTTTTTGGTTTTTCGAGACAGGGTTTCTCTGTGTATCGTTGGCTGTCCTGGACTCACTTTGTAGACCAGGCTGGCCTCAAACTCACAAAGATCCGCCTGCCTCTGCCTCCCAAGTGCTGGGATTAAAGGCTTGCGCCACCACCGCCCGGCTTTGAAGGGAAATTTAAGAAGGCATTGAACTGAACAAAATGAAAGTTTGGCATTTGTGATTTATAATGCATCAAAGCAGTGTGGAAAGGGAAAGAGTTTTGTTTTGTTTTTGTTTTCAAGACAGCATTTCTCTGTGTATCCATGGCTGTCCTGACTCTTTTTGTAGACCAGGTTGGCTTCAAACTCACAGAGATCCTCTTGCCTCTGCCTCCAGAATGCTAGGATTAAAGGCATGCACCATCACACCCAGTTAAGAAAAGGGAAAGTTTTAAAATTAAAATTTTCTTTTAAAAGAGGGAATGCTTCTGATCACTCATCGAAGCTCTCATGCTAAGAATCTAAAGGAAAAGAGTAATCCTTATCACAAGTATATGTCCTTCAATAGTTAAATGGCTAAGCTAACTATGGAATCCATATTGTGGAATATTATGGGGCAATTAAAAAGTGTCAAGTTGTTGGTATGTACAATAATCTGGAAGAATTCACAAAGAACTTTGTGAGGTGAAGAAAAACAATGTCAATGGTTGCATGGTTAATGATTACAGTTATATATATATATATACATTACTATGAAAGTCAAAATTATAGGGGTGAAGAGACACATTAGTGGTTGCTGGAACTTTATAGGTAGCAGGGGAAGAGAAATAGGCATGGCTAGAAAAGGGCAACAAGAGGTTTTCAAGTGATGATGGAACTGTTCTGCCTCATTGTTAAGACACATTCGCTTTATTATTATTATTTTAAAAATTTATGTGTATTTGGGGGGGCAGTACCTGTGGATGTTAGAATAGGACATCAGATCCCCTGGGCTAGAGTTACATTACGGGTGGTTGTAGGGTATCTGACGTGGTTGTTGAGGACTGAACTCAGGTCCTTTGGAAGCACTCAATCACTGAACCATCTCTCCTGACCTCTTGTTCTACACCATCAACATCCCAGGGAGGACACTGTGCAGTAGTTTGTCAAGATGTTAATCACTAGGCAAAACTAGGTAATGATCATAGGCAATCTTTCTGTAAGAGTCCTTACAAATATATGTAGACCCAAAATTGTATCAAAACAGCAAATTTAATTTTAAAATATATGTACATGCAAGAATAAAGACTCTCTGGGATTCTGAGGGTTCAAAAAAACTGCCCTTCTCTCTTGCAATCCTTGTAAACACCCAGGGAAAGGATGTGGATTTCATAGTTCCATTGATTAATTATTCTTGTAGAATAATGGTAGCCTCAATAACCCAGCAGATCGCAGTTCTGGCTGCTGCATTAGAATTCCCTAGGACTTGGCAGCATCTACCCGTGGCTCTGTTGTCCCTCCCTCAGCCAGGGCACTGTTCATCGCTGGTGCTCAATTAACAATATCTCCAGGTCACTTCAAAGTCACATAAACACAGAGAGAAACAAGCCAAGAAACACCTATGACTGTGCCCAGGGAAAATGAGATCCCTTCTGGGGTCCTCAGTCTCTCCTTGGAGGAATTTAAATACAGACTCAGCAAGAAGCTCCAGGACAACTTAATTAGGGACTGGGACAAAAACAACAATACAGACAAAAAGAAAATCCTGGCAGCTGCCAGGAGGAGGGGAGACATAGAAAAATCTTCTAAGTTAGGCATGGAAGTCCAAGAAAGATCTAGGAAGCCCATGGTGCTGGGAAAGCAGCTTAAGAACTCAGGGCTGAGGATCTAAATTCAGAGGGCATTAGACCTCAGGCTTTTGTGTTCCAAGTCTGCCCCAGACACATAATTAGGCAAAGAAACAGAGATGGCTCACTAAGAAAGGAAAAGGAACCCCAAGAATGGAGGTGGGCTTGTGGGCTCCAGAAAGAGCTCCCCAAAACATGCAGCCGCAGCCACAGAGTATATGGCCCTTAATTGTCCCCTGCTTTTTGGTTTATACTTCCTGTACTCTCCAACCTCCCACACAAGCTCTGTTTTGCCACAGAAGCCTGGATGGGGAAGGATGACCAGGCTTCCTCTGCAGACTGGCTTCTTTCATATGTTAATCTTTCCCCACTCACATTATTTAATCTCTGGGCTTTGTACAGCATCAAGATTGGAGAAGAATATTTTGATCGTCATCAAGAGTTGTCCTAGGATTCAGGCAGCTTTATTTGAAGCAAGTAAAATGAATCTATTCTATTTCTTAAATTCATTTTTAAACATTGGTTTTAGTTTTTATTTTGAGAAATTCAACCACGAGTACTGCATTCACATCATTTCTTTTCTCTCTGCTCTTCCCCTCTAGTCCCTCCCATCTCCCTACCCCCTCTCAATCCCATGACCCCTTCTTTAATTATAATTATTATTGTGTCTCACACACACACACAAACACACACACACACACGCACACATATTGTTAGTATACATATGTGTTTAAGGCTGACTGTTTGGTATTGGTTAACCAACCCTTGGGGGAGGGGGGCTTATCCCGGGAGAAGACTGAGTCTTGTCCCTTGGCAGTCATTAATGGCCTGTAGCTCCTTATCTGAGAGTGAGACCTTGTGAAAACTTACTTCCTCATCCACACTAGGATGTTAACTAGTATCTCTGTGTGATGGTGTTTAGGTGGTCATATGTTGAGATTTCATGGCACAGCTCCTTTCACACGTTAATCTTAATCGTTCAGTCTCTAGTCCTCACTGTCCCGCCACATGGCCATTATTCAAGCTCAGCCATCACCCATTCTTCAAACGTGTTATCTCTCTCTCCACCACATGTTTTGATTTTTGGTGGCTAAGAGTATTTTAAAACAAACCTCTCCCAAAGATGATATCATTTTGACTCTGATACTTTAGTATGCATCTCTAACAGACAAGCTCTTTGCTTATACATGTGTACCTGTGCGTGCTCACACACACACACACACACACACACACACACACACACACACACACAC